>CAJVPV010000503.1:0-21389 GCA_910591835.1 Acaulospora morrowiae | reverse complement strand
ATAGACAACAAGTATAAAGTTGGATAATAAGTCCAAAGCTGGCTAAATTATATCAGGCATAAAAAGTATAAAAATAAAATAATGATATAAAAATATGGCAATCAAGGAGAATAGGCATTGCACATTAAAAAGGCTATCTATTTTGAGAGTATTACCAAACAAAGGAGTGATCACACAAGAGGTTGGCAGTTATGATGCACAATCGACAGATCGACCTGCATTATTGTTAAACTCGAGCCAAATATACATGTCTCTTTTGAGGAAAAACCAATCTTCAATATAGTACGGCGTAGACAGAACAGAAGCAACAGACTTGCCATATTTCACCATAACAATATGATAAATTTTTTTTTTAAAACACTAGCTGGGCCTTGCCCTTTATACTTTATTAATTTCAAGTTTTTATATATGTTGTTAATACAATCATGTTATAACTATAATTTGCTTGTATAAAGGACTATATCAGGTTTTTTAGGCCAAATATCAGCTTTGAGCTATTTGATTTATTCTAAAACCTAGGTTTTGGAAAAGCGATCAAAGACTAATGTGCCAAGGCGCCAGTAAAGTTTTGTAAATAGTATGTTTGAGAAATTGTTATGTTTTTCATTCCATTTGAATTCAATATACCATTTGGTTATTTTTCTTGTCCATGTTTTTGCTATTGTCTCCTTCTTTTGATTACTTCGTAACCTAGTTTCCTCTTTGTTTTTCCCTTGTTGTGAGATCATTTTTTTCCTTTTTCTTTTCTGTCATAATATTGTGTTTCCTTTCTCACTTCATTGCTTTTCCACACCTTTTTTTCCACTACTTTTTGATTGCTACTTCCATATGTTTTGTTATTGCCTTGCATGTCTCCTTTACTTTTGTTCCTACTCGACTTTTGATGTGTTCTGTTGTTTCTTTTGTGAATACACCTTTTGTTATCAGATTTCTTGTGTGTTCTGAGTTTATGAGCTTGAAATTTGCTTGACTTTTTCTTGTAATATTTTCTTTTTTGTTGCTTCTGGCACTCGTTTTCTGTCTAATTGCTTTGTTATATTCCTCGGTGATTTTTTCTTTCCAATGCTCATGTATGAGGTGTTGTAGTATTTCTTCTTTATCACAGTACAGGCATGTTTCTTTTGCATAAAGATCTGGCTTTCTTGTTTTCATCCTGTCGTATATCGGCATTTCTTCATTTAGGATTCTATATCTAAAGCTTCTGCTGCTATGGTCTTGTCTGTCTATTTTGCCGCTAGTTATTTTTGATAGTTGTTTGGTCTTGAATGTTGTATCCCAATCTATTTCTGGTTCTCTTTCATTCACAATCCAGGCCATGTGCCTATTTTATATTATTTATCTTGCTGATCATTTAGCACTCTGTTGTCTTTTGATTAGACTATTGATGTCTGTGTCCAATGCAATGTTTTCTCATGTCAAGTGATAATGTGTATCTTTTGTTTCCAGTTGGACTCTGATTTCTTTTTCTTGATTTTTACTGATGCCTTCTTTTGCAAATTTGTCTGCCTTTTCATTTCCTTCTATTCCTGAGTGTACTTTCACTTTTGACAGCTTTGTTTTTCCTGTTCTTTCCTTGATTGTGTTTTTGATTTGTTTGATCATAATCCAGTTTGGTGTATGTGTTATGTGCCTATTTCTTTCTTTGGTTTCTGTGATGTTTTGGATTGCTACTTTGCTGTCTGTACAGATTATTATATTTGCTTTTTTTTGTATTGTAATGATGAGACTGAGAATTGATATTAGTTTTGCTCTGGTTGATAATGGAAAATTTTTTGTGTTTGCCTTGAACTTGACGTCCTCTCCTGTTTCCTCATTTGTTGCTATCCAGCTGATCCCCATTTTACATTTGTGTGTTCCAATGTTCTCTACTGACCCGTCTGTATATGCCTTGATTTCTCTCCATTCTTTGATTGCATCTTGTATGTTGTTTAGTTCTACTGTTGCTTGTTTACCTGCCTCTATGATTTTTTCTGATTTGGGCTCCACTTTATGTTCCTCCTGTGTTGTGTTCCGCATGCTATTGAAATCGTTGTTTGGGTTGTTGGCTTGTTTTTCCCTTGCTTCTGTGATATTTTTGCAAATAGTGGATGGTGATACCTGGATTCTATCGAATACACTTGCGATTTTACTGTGTAGTTTTGAACTATGTTGTGTGTGGGTTACTGGAATGTTTACTGTGTTTGTTATGTCCAGAGTTTTTATGCATGTTCCATTTTTTGACTCTTTATAGTTGCAACTTGGACATTTCTGCAGTGGAGAGTTTCCTGCTATTCTGATTATGTGTTGCACTTTTATTCTGCCATTTTCAATTTTGTTGCATTTGTTTCTTTTGCCTATGTATATCATTTGGTCTATAAGTATTGCTATGTAATTTGTGTTCTTGAGATTGTTATTGTCAGTTGCCTCCAGGTGCTGTATTGGATTCAGTTGTGTTAAACCTGGAATGGTACATTTGTATCTGTTAGTCGATAAGTCTGGTACTGAGTATCTGCTTTTGATGTCTGTATACTATTTGGGTTGTCTACCCATTGGCTTTTTACCTGCCATTGCTTTGACCTGTCTCTATTCTAACATATGTGTTTGGTACCCATTCATCAATTGTTCTATGAACATAATGTTGTGTTTTTGCAAGTTTTGTCTGTTATTTCTAAACCATTCTTGCCCTTTATTGTGTGCAGGTTTTCTTTTGAGAATGTTTTTGATCCTTTTTCCCAACTGTTTGCTTTCATGTTAAAGTCTGCCTCCTTGATTATTTGTAGTGCTTGACTCCATAGGTTGTTAGATCTTCTGATTGTTTCTACCTGGTCTTCGAATATGTTGTGAGTAGATCATGTTTGGTTCTGCAAGTGTTGAATTCTCCCTCTTGCCAACTCCCCATATATATTCTGTCTATTGAGAATTTGTAGTGTATTCTTGATATGTAGCTGTACTTGTTTGTCTTTGATACTGAAGAGTTTGTAACCAAAGTGACTGTATATTTCACTGTTGATTACTGTCAATGCCAAGTTGTTTTTGTGTTTGAATGTTCTTCAAATTGTGCTGTTTCATTTCTCACATGTTTGTTTCGTTGCGATTGTATCTTGTAGGAGATATGTGACTGCAGGAACTAGAACTTGGTGGATTATATACCTCTGCTGCTTATCCGTGATGGAACTTCTTGCTAGACTCTGGATTGTTGACTGCACTTTGTGGCTAATCAGGTCTAGCTGGTATCTTTTGCTTTCTGTTTCTGTAATCCAGATTCCTAGTATTCTGATTGCTTTTGTTTTTGGTTTTGGTGTAATGTTCTAGCCTTGAAGCTTAATATTTTTTCGCTATTTCGGATAGATTGTTATTAGTGCTGCTTTGATTAGGTTGATTTTCAGGTTTGTAATTTTTGTGAAACTTTTGACTGTTCCAATGATCTTTTTCATGTTTTGTCTGTTTTTGATAAGCCATACTGTATCGTCCATATATAACAGTAATGTGATTCTTGTGCTTTTTTTTCTCCATTTGTCAGGTTTATTTAAAGATACTTCAGTTGTGAAGTTGTATCCACATTTTGTCTTTTCTAGTCTATATATTAGTGGGTCATAGTTTATTTTCCAGAGTAGTGGTGAGATTGTATCTCTTTGGTCTATTTCTGTCTCTGGTTGGAAAGGGGTGGTTAGCCCATGTTGTGTGATTACTTGATTATTGCGGTTTTCGATTAGGCTAATGATTATATTAATAATGCTTGACGAAATCTTGATTCTTTTCATTACTTTTTCCAGCATGTCATGTTTTATTGAATTGTATGCTTTGCTAATGTCTTGGCTAAGGAGCCAGCATTCTTTCTTCTTTTCTCTTATTTCTTCTAGTATATTGTTTAGGATGTTGATTGGTTCTTGTGTTTCACCTCCCGGGAGTCCTGCCCAGTTCCTATCGAAAAGTATGTTGTGTTCAGTCATGACTTCTACTAGTCTGTTGTTGATTAGCTTGGTGAAGACTTTTTTAATTATCTCTAAGAATGTGATGGGTCTTATAAGATTGAGGTCATGCTGCCAATCTGTCTTCTTTGGGATTGGGTATATAATGTTGTGTTGCCATTTTCTCAGAATTTTACCTGTCACGAGGATTTTGTTAAAGACCTTGGTTAGTCTGTATAATGCTTTCTTTCCCAAGTGCTTAAACATTGAATAGTTGATATTTGATTTGCCTGGTATTGAGTTGTTGAACATTCTTTTGAGGATTTCTTGTATTTCTGTTGTTTTTGTTTTCCTTGTTGTCTCCTGATACCAGCTACTCTGGATCTTCTCCTTGGATCTGTACTCTTGTTCCCATTTGATTCACTCTTGTTGTGTGGTGTTGCCTTGATCTGCTGTGTGGTATTGGAAGTAGGTGCATACCATTTCTTTGATTTTCTGGGAGTCTGTAGTTACTGAAAGTTCTAGTTCTTTCGTGATTATTCTGTCTATGTTGACAATTTGTCTAGGGCACTGTAGGATCGAGTTGATCATTCTTTTCTTGTTTGTTGAATAGTTTATCTCTCTGTTTTTGATTGATTTTGTAATGCTTGCTCTGTTATTTTGTCTGACCTCTTTCTCCAATGCTTTCTTGATTATGTTGTATATTTGCTTGATGCTTTGGATACATTTGCTTATTTCTTCTCCTTGGGTCAATGTTATTTGCCATGATGGATATTGGATATACTGCTCTTCTATGTTGACTTTATCGATTAGTGCGATAATCTTCTTCTTTGTGTCATCTGTTTTTTGGTTGAGTGTGAAGTACTTTCTTGTGCATATGTTGAGTTGTCTGATTGCAGTGATTTGTCCATGTTTGTTGGAAAATTTGTGAGCTGGGTTTTTTCCTTTCTTCATTTGCTTTTTCTTGTGTAGGTGTTGATGTATCGCTTTGCATATTGTCTTCCAGGTAGTGTTCCATAGTTTGTTGGCTGTGTATTTCTCTGTGTTGTTTGTGATGTCTTGTTTGTTAATTTCCTCCTCTATTTAGTTTTTGTATCCTTCCCATTGCCTTGGGAATGCTCTTTTGATGTTGAAAACATTTTTTCTGTTGAATGATTGTGGATTTTTCTGTTTGGTTGTTAGTTCTGTAACTTCAATTCTACATGTGGCAATGTCATGGTCACTGTTGGTTATCATGTTGGATGACTTGATTTCTGCCTCTATTAGGTTCCAATTATTGTTTGGTGACATCCATATGTAATCAATTTGTGATCGGGTTGAATGCATGTTTGTCCATGTGAATCTTTTCCAGACTGGCCAGAGTTTTCTGAATGTGTCAATGTAGTTTAACTGAAGAAGTGTCTTTATCACTGGGGATGATGGGAGTTGATTTCTGCCCAGTGGGTATTTGTCGATTCTTGGATTGCAATATGAGTTAAAGTCCCCCATTGTGATTATGTAACTGCCTCTGTGGTGCCTTGTCCAGATTTTTTTCCTTGCCTAATTTATGGTTGGCTTGTAATCTTGGTTGCTTTGGACAGGGATGTATAATTCTATTATACTGATGAGTTTATGGGCTTTATAGTTTAGGTCCATACATATGCCTTTGCCAGGCCTGTTCTCAATTTTGCCTATATGGTTTGCGATTTTCTCCTTGATCATAATCATTATGCCAGCATCCTTATTGTTGATGCTCCATGTTGTGTGGTACCCTGGCATTTTTCAATATTTGTGGCTGTCTGTTGTGATTTGGGTTTCTGTAAGTACTGCTATGTCTATATTTTCTTCTTCACAGAATTTGATCCATATCTCCCTTTTGGCTTTGCTATTAAAGCTTTTGACTTTATGTGTTGCCAGCTTCCATGTTCTGTATTCTGAAAATATCCCATGTTCAAGATTAGTGACATTGCCTAGTTTTTCCTTGTCCTTTTTGGATAGTGGTGGTACCTTTCTTTTGTTGTTGCTGTCTGTCTTTGACTTGTGATTATATACATCTGTAGTGTTGATAGTCTAATAGTTTTTGTTTAGTCGTGGAAGATCTTCGATTTGAGGTTTTTGTATAGTGTTTGTTGTATATGTGTTTAAAGGGGTGGATTGTCTTCTGTTTTCTTCTGTAATTGTACTTGTGTCTTCTTCTGGGTAATTATTAATTGAATTGTATAGTGTTTGTTGCTAAGTTGTTTATGATACTTTCTGCATCTGTTATTATGCTGTGGCTGTTACCCATATTATTGTTGATTGGAGAGGTTCTTGTTTCCTGAGATATATGTATGGATAATGTTAGACAGGTTGTTCATAGTTTGGTTGCTGTTGTTGATGGTTGCATAGATTTGTTACTGTCAGGCTTGTAAGTCTGCGATCTCTTGCCTTTGGGAATGTTGTTTTTGAAAGTTTCAGCCTGGATTGCTAATTCTTTAGGTATGTGTTCCTTACAGGTGGCATCTGCCTCCATTGCTCCAATCTCATCTTCTTCATAGTACTTCAGATTTGTAATTCTTTCGTCTAGTTCCATCATCTGTTGTTTGATTTCTTAGATGTCTTGCTGCATTTGTCAAAGTAGCCTTGTGATTTCTGTGGTACCAGCATTTTTTGTTGTGTCATTTGTGGTTTTAGATTGTTGTTTCACTGCTGCTGCATAAAAACCTGGCCTGTATTAGCGAGTGTTGGGTTTGCTGAGTTCGAATGTTTTTCTGATGTTTGTTATCCTGACGGGTTTGTACTTTTGATAGAGTCTGGTGAATCTGTTTGCTTGCTTTTGGTTATATGATTTCCATTGTACCTGGCGTATTTTTACTGGACAGAGTGCTGCCAGATATTCGTGAGAATTGCAGATAGCGCAGGTTTTGTTTTCTATATTTGTTCACATGATAAGTGTTTCTCCAAGAGTATAGTCTTGCTGCATGGCTTGCTGAAGATCTTGTTCCATCTCAAAACTGAGTACTGCCACTTTTCTTCTCTTGTATGTTCCTGTTTTTGGAATGTAGCATGTTTTCGCTTTGGTTTGCTGGCATATGTGTCTCAAATCAAAGGCTGTTGTGTTAGATGAAAGATTCATTAGTTTTGCTGCCCATTTGTTTCTTCCTTTCATCTCTTTCAGATTCTATTTTGCATCGAATACCCTGATTAAGTCTGCTTTCAGTGATACGCTCCATATGTCAGCCACTCTCTTTTTGCTTTCATAGTCCTGATAGGTAATTGTGGCTGATTGCTACATTTGTTGTGTACTCATGTTGATGTTTCGTATCTTACCATATTTGGCAAAGATTTGTTTCACCTCCATTGATCTTGTCTCTAGTGGGATGTCCCATACTCTGATACTATTTTTCTGATTTGGGAGAGTGTCTATGTGTTGAATGAGTTGCATGTATTTGTCTTCCATGTTTGGTAGGTTGATTGAGCAGGCCTGTTCCGCTGCCTGTTGATCATCGAAGATGGCAAAGATCTGTTCATCTTCTTTCCTTCCTTCACTGCCAATTTGAGAAGTCCCTCAAGGTTGTCTAAAGCCTTCATAATAAATTGAATTTTCTCCCAGGTATATTTCCCTGATATTTCTGATGCCTTGATTCCAATTTTGCACTGTTATCTGCCATACCTTGTTGTTCTCTCGAAAGGGGATTTGGTCTGGACTTCGTAACTCTTTTCTGTGTAGCTTTTCCTTTCCTTGCCATGTTTCACTCTTCCTCTGTGTTGTCTTCCTGTCCAGATGTTTCCATTTTCACATCACTGTCGTTGATGCGTACATGTGTGTTGGCTGTTGTTGACCTGATATCTGTGCTTGTTGAAGGTCTCTCTGATGTTTTACTCCTGTACTTTGCTGTCAGTTCTTTTGGTTCTTTTGTCATCAACTCTTTTACCATTTGACTCCATGATTCCATGGTGGATTGTTAAGTCACTTCTTTCTCTTGTGCTGCTGCCTTTTGATTCTGTTTTCTTTTATTGGTGTTTGTCTGTATAGTGTTTCCTGTCATTTTGGTTGCCTCTGTTGCTGACTTCTTGGATGGCCTCTGGCTTGGATAGGAGGTTGTTTCTCTCGATTTCTGTGTGTTTCTACCTTTCGACATGTCTGCCACATTGTAGTTTGGTCTATTGACCAAGTTGGAACTTCTCAGATTCCTTTGCAAACTCATATTGTCACTTCGAAAAATTTTTTAATTTGGTAACTGTGTGCAAGTGGGAAAGAGTTTTGGTAATTTTTGTATATGATAAATATGAGTTATAAGAAATAATAAAGATATAAAAGAAATATTATATTTGTCAAAACAGTTATCTATATATGTTAGCATAGAAACAAATACTTTGATGAAAATGCAAGAATAAAGATAATTAAATAAAATAAAAAATATTCTAGAATAACAATAGCATGAAAAGTACAGTACTAAACAATAACAAGAATAGTAATAAAAAAAATATTCTAGAAGAAACAATATTTCAAGAATAAATGCTAATGAAAATCGACAAGGAGTAATAATGATCTTGGACAAAAATCAAGTGTAACAGTATACTTTACTGTTTTTATAACATTCAAAAATACAGAAAGTGATCATAGGTATCAAAACGATTATATTTTTATTATTTTTTTTTGTATTTTTTTATTTACATGTAGTATAAATTATTAATGATATATTATCTTCACCACTTATAATTATATTAATATATAGTTATATAAGTAAAGAATTAATCACTAAGCAACATAGGGTAATCCTTTATGGATACTTACATGGTAACTTATATAAAAAAATTACCAAAAGTGTTCAGTATGACAAGATCACTACTTTTACCATTATAAAATGATATAAAAAAACAGGATTCACAACACCCCAGAAACAAAGTGGCCTGAAACCAATATTTAACTCTTGTACACAAATCATGCTAAAAAAACTCATTATTTAAAATATCAAGCATTGTTGTCTCCCTGTCTACAAAATCAAGAATCTATGGAATAAAAAAAAGAAAGAAAATATATTAGCAGTCACAATTCAGCGTGCTCTTAAAAAAATTAGTTTGCGGTCTTGTGTTGCTCGCATAAAGTCCTTAATCTCAAAAAAAAATCAAGAAAAACAGTTGGCTTGGGTGCTAAAATAAGAAAACTGGTCAATTACGAAGTGGCAAAAAGTTATATGATCAGACAAGTCTATATTTAGCCAGTTTTCATAGAGTCATAGCTTTCGTGTGTGACAAATTCCAGAGAAAAAATTCGACACTTCTTGCTTAAATGTTACAGTAAAGTATAGTTTTTTGCAAATGTTCTGGAAGTATTTCTTGTGGAATGGGCTTGGACCACTCATTCTAGTTCATAAATCTATAACAAGAAAAGTGTATTTCAAAATATTGCAGAAGCATGCTATTCTTTCATTATGTAGGTAAGTTTCTAATAGAAAGATTTTTCAAGAGGACAATGCCTCTTCCCGCTGTGTGAAAATTACAGCTGATGTTTATAAGTTAGTAGGCATTTCTATACTATCCTAACCTGCACAAAGTCCTGATCTTCATCTGATCGAAAACCTTTGGAATAAGGTTGATAGATAGGTATGTAATTTGCACAACCAGCCTAAAAATATTCATGATTTAGAATACAAAGTAAAAGTTGCATGGCATTCAATTTCGCTTAATTATATTCATGAATTAATTGAATGTATATCTCGTCGAATCCAGGTATGCATCAAGGTCCAAGGTGATCTAACAAAGTATTAATAATTTAAATTTGTAAAAAATAGATAAGAAAAAAAGTTTTGTTAAAAAAAATTTTTTTTTATATATAAAAATATTAATAAAGTAATTATTATTTCATTGTTCTGATACACGTAATTACTCTCTGTATGTTCTTAAGTTTCTGGTAATATTAGGCACCTTGGACAGAAGTCATCTTGATATATGTTTGGATATTTTTCATACATGAGTTTTTTTGTTAAGAGAGTATCATTTAGAATTTTACTTCTGAATACTATTAAGGAAAATATATTATATTTATCTTTCTTGATTAGTAGATTATTTGCAAGAATAAGATATTGTATGGTTTCTGCTTGTAATGTTGGGTTTTATCTTTTTTTAATTAACAAGCTATTAATAATATTGGTGAGCCTGTAGGTTTGCTATACTCTTTTAATCCATATTATTATATTATATATTTACATATTTTTGATTTGTGAACTTGTAATGTACTTGTTGGTTTCTATTAAATTTTCTATACATATTATTAAGTCATTTTCTTGCAAATTAAGATCTTTTTCTAATTTTTTTAGTTGCAGTCTGATTTCTTTTAACTTCTATAGAATATTAATATAGTCCACTAAATAGCTATAAGCTGTTTTAACTTTTTAATTAATATAGCTTGACAAGAGTAGATTAGAAGTATTTGTTATATTAAATGAAATATAGATGCCACTTTTTGCTACTACCAGAGTCCCATTCATAACTAACAGAGTACTAATATATTTATTATACTCATAGTAGAAGGTAATGGTTGTATTATTTGCTCTTGCTATAATATAATTATCTTAGAAGTTTAGATCCATCATAAAAAAGAATCAGTCTTTCTTGAAAAGTTGTTTAATATCAGTGAGCATTACATAATTGATATAGGGCAAGATGCTTGTTGAATTTGTATTCTTAATCTCTATAGTAAGTATAAGATTTGGTAATTTTTTAAAATACAGTTGGATTAAGAACTCTTCTGAAGTATTGGTTAGACAATGTTAATTATTCTTATGATATATTCATAGGGTTATAGCTTCTTGTATTGAAACTGAATTTTTTTGTATATTGCTATGGTACTGACATTTAATAAGGGTTTTGTTTGCATTAATCAGGTAATATAATTCTTTAATACTTGGATGATTGCACCTGGCTTTAATATAAGTAATCTGATTGTTGAATATTATTGTTCAGAATCTTACTTTGATGTTTAATATGCAGATAGAAGATTCTTGAATATAATTTGAGATGCTGATTTGAGAGAATGTATATTAAATTCATGTCAAGTAAGTTTATGATTTAACTGATATACCAGTAAATTGCTGAGGAATTTAATATTTTTGTGGTAGAGGCTGAGTGCTGCTGAATCAAGACTTTGCTCTAAAAAGAAATATTAGATTGGCAGATTGATTTTCTTCTGGATAGTTAAACTTATACTTGGATAGATAAATTGAGATTTTATATTTTTTGTATATGAACGCAGCTCTAGTGATCCAGTTTTCTTGAAACTTCTCTGGAAAGCAGATTGACATGTCTATATTGCATGGCTTATTTGAATTGACTTTATTTCTATTTCAATAGTGGCCTTGATTTTTGAATTACATATTTTAGTAATAAGTAGCTTTGATATAGTGTATAACAATCTTGACCACGACTGCACCACAGGACCCATATTGTACCTAGTGACCCGGATGCCCCAGAAGATATCTGATCTGCTCCGACAACCTGCAAGTCTGAGACACGTTCCCAGACAATTGTCAGATGCATGTATAGTATGATTCTGACCCCTAACAATATGCCATGCTACCAAGACACCACTAATTAAATTACTATGAGTAAAGTAATCAAATTAGAAACATAAGGCCATAGAGCATACATATTTATTTTATTTTCTTTATTATTATTTTTTTTCTATTTCTTTATATTAATTAAGTACATATGTCTCCGGAGGTTAAGCCTAATATAGATATATGTATTTTTATTATTTATTATTTATGTATTTTTATATTGTATGAAGCCAATATATATAAAAAGATGCTCTTTCAATCTTAATAAAGTCTCAACTTCTGTTGGTGTTAAAATAATAATTGTTCAAGTTCACCATCTTTTGAAATTACTAACAATTTTATTAAGACTTTACAACTTGATAGCAACAGATTTAAAGAACTTCCTCCTTACAAGAATAATCCAAGCAAAACTTTGCCAAAATAAATACTACTCAGTTTGCCACCTTTATGAAAACCTTCCAAAATGTTATAAAAGCCTTTACTGTGAAAAAAGGAAAGCTGCTGGAAGTACTGCCTCCTCATCCTCCACTTCTACCATACCCCATGCCTCAAGATTTCTCTCAAAATCCTGATGTTCAAGGAAAAGATTGGAGAAAATATGCAAGTATGGCTGCACCAGACAAAGAATATTCTATATGTCTAAAGAGTTACCAACGAGGAACAAATGATATACTATGCCACAACAGGATTTGAAAAAGCTGCACTCCACTGGTTCATTAACAAAATTAAGGATACTACCACAACCACCTTTACCGACTGAACCCAATTCAAGAAAGAACTCTTATCTGTCTTCCAACCTCTACACTACCAGCAATATCTGCATTATCAATTCAAGAACCTACAACAAACAGAAACCATACAAGAATATGCTTCCCAATTTAGAAATTTTGTAAGCCAAATTGACAATATGCACCAATTAGACTGAGTTGCTTATTTTATAGAAGGATTAAAGCCTGTGACAAAAATGAAAGTGAATTACAAGTCTCTCGAGAACCTTAATGAAGCCATTCACATTGCAATCTGCTATGACATTGCCATATTTGAACTAGGCTATCCAGTAATGAACTATACCTTCCAGAGAACAATCCAATCTTCACAAAACTACCGAGAACCAGCACCCATGGAATTAGACCATACTGAGATGTACAAGAAGCCAACTACCACTCAAAAGAAGCAAATGAAGTGTTACAATTGGGGAAAGATGAATTATTATGCCTGAGACTGCTGATCAAATAAACTTAAAAAAAAAAACAAAGCCAAAATAACTATTGTTAAAGAGCAAACCACCACCTCAGATGCAGAATTCATTCACATAGAAGAAAACCAAGAACAGTTGCTCCAATTCAATAATAAAATTAATGGACACCTCACATGAATCTTGTTGAATTCTGGTGCTTCCAAAAATTTTGTAGACAAGAAGTTTATAAAAAAGAACCGAATACTCAAGAAATCAACCTGACCATTCTCTGTGAAACTTGTTGATAGACAAAAAAAAGAAGTTATCACTGAAGTAAATGTCAAAGCTCTGGAATTAGGAAAGTATCGCACTCCTGAGTTTTTTGTTCAAGTCCTGGAATTGCAAAGATATGATGCCATTTTGGAAAAACCATGGTTGTACCAAGCCAATCCTCATATTAACTGGAAAACCTACACATTTTTTCTTAACAATAGACTATGCAACATCCAAATCGCTGCCAGTATCTCCCAGATCCTGGTGAAACCCAAGTGCCACTCTCTTCTTATTTCCAGACACCAGCTTATGAAAACACCTGCCAACAAAGAAATATTTGCTATATGTGCCACCCTGAAGAAGTCACCCCAAAAGAAGTAAAACCATCCCTCGAAGAAGTTGCCATCCTTAAAAAATTTGCCAATGTCTTCCCTGATAAGTTATTCAATTAGCTGCCACCTAAGTGAAAAATTAATTATGTCATAGATTTGATATCCAGAGCAGAGCCACCCTCCAGACCCACTTATCAGCTTTCATATACAGAAATATACGAATTAAAGAAATAGCTTGCCGAACTAACAGCCAAAGAATTTATTAGATCAAGTATTTCTTCTTTTGGTGCTCCAGTACTTTCGTGTACAAGAAAGAACAAATGTTAAGACTTTGTGTTGATTATCAAGGTTTGAACAAGGTAACCATCAAGAACCGGTATCTACTGCCTCGGTTAGAAAAGCTTATGGACCAACTGGCTGGAGCCAAATACTTCAGCAAGATTGACTTGTACTCTGGATACTATCAAATCTGCATCAAGGAAGAAGATATTTCCAAGACTGCATTCTGAACAAGATATGGCCATTACGAGTTTCTTATACTTCTTTTTGGACTAACCAATGCACTAGCTACTCTCATGACACTAATGAATGACATTTTCCAAAAGCACTTAAATAATTTTGTGATTGTGTATCTAAATGATATTTTCATATATAGCAAGACCAAAGAAGATTATTTGTGACACCTGCGAACTGTATTAACAACCTTTCGAGAACATCACCTATATATCAAAGCCAAAAAGTGTAAATTAATGCATCCAAAAGTTAAGTATATTGGACACTACATCTCTACAGAAGGAATCACTATAGACTCACGAAATATCTCTACTATTAAAGATTGGCTAACGCCTATCAGCATAATAGAAACCTATTTCTTTTTAGAACTAGCCAGCTATTATCGAAAGTTTGTACAATGATTTTTTACTATCGCTAATTCTCTAACCAACCTCCTGTACAAGAACTGGAAATTTGTCTGGAAGGCTCCAAAACAAGAAGCATTTGAGAAATTAAAGGAAGCCCTTATTATGATCCTGGTGTTGTTACTACCTGACTTCACCAAACTCTTTACTGTTACTACCAATGCCTCTAACTTTGCTATCGGAGCTGTGTTAATCCAGAATCAAGAACAAGGTGAACAACTGGTTGCCTACAAGTCAAGAAAGCTTTCTCCAGCTGAACTAAACTATTCAGTGCACAAAAAGGAACTTTTGGCTATAGTACATGTCATTAGAACTTGGTGCATGTATTTAGAGAGACAACCTTTTACTATTGTAACTGACCATGTATTGTTGGAATATATCAAGATACAAGCCAATCTCTCGCGATGACAAGTCAGATGGTTAGAAACCCTCCAAATCAACAATTTTGAAGTCAGATATCATTCTGGCAAAACCAATGTTATTGCTAATGCACTGTCCAGAAAGCCACATCTTGCCACTATTATCATATTAAGTACTGTTAACATTAAAACAGTGAGTTTGTCACTTGGGACAGGTTAAACTTATGTAATGTCAGAATAGATTGTTCTTCTTTCCTCTACTTGAGGCATGGATTTGACTTAGCCAATCTTGAACCTATAATTAACATTCTTCTTTTCTTTGTCACCCTTCATTGATTGTTCGAGTCACTATCTCTTTTAGTTACTACCAGAATAATTCTCTTGTAGCAATGTTACTCTAGTAGGGATTAATTACCAACTTCCTTTTTAGGCATATCTATCACACCACCACTTTTAGTAATCTTTAATTAAC
The DNA here is from genome assembly GCA_910591835.1 of Acaulospora morrowiae. Classification (NCBI taxonomy): domain Eukaryota; kingdom Fungi; phylum Glomeromycota; class Glomeromycetes; order Diversisporales; family Acaulosporaceae; genus Acaulospora; species Acaulospora morrowiae. Next base: position 6,455 of record CAJVPV010000503.1, on the reverse strand, counting down.
ACTTGCACAACAATTTCGCGCTTCTACCTGAGAGATAATTTATTATTACTAAATTAAGTTAGTTAGTGTTATTGTTATCATTGTTATTCAAATTTTTCTTTTTTCTTTTGCACTTTTGTCACTCTTATTTATATGACTCATAAACTATCATATTATATAAACTATTTAAACTTTTGATAACATCATCTAAGTAATTATTAAGGTATTTCTATTGCTTCGATTAGGCGTGTGACATGGATGTTATGTCACCAGGCCTTATCTAAACAATTTCCCCGTCAACAGTACCTAACTAGCAGACAACACTACATTTGAAGAAGGCTACACCAATAACAATTATTTTGCTCCAATCCAAGCCATACTAAAAGATCTTGACCAAGCTACAGAGAAACAATATATCCATACCAAACACTCAAATAAAAGGACAATTGCATTTATCTGAAGAAGAACCATCAGTTAGCCATTTTCAATAACAAGATATTGAAAAGCCACATTCTAAGAGAACATTATGACATAGACATTACTGGATATCCTGGAATTGACAAAACCTTAAACATTATTATGAAAACATATTATTGGCCCAAGATAAGTAAGGAAATACGAAAATATGTACTATCATATAGGATTCCGAAAAAGTACCGAACTGGTATCAAACCAGTATCAAAATGGTACCAATATATATTAAATTTAATATATGGATTGTGACCTACTCATATGTTTTTATAGTAAATTTAAGTATTGAACTGATATCAAAGTAGTATCAAAGTGATATCGTTAGGAGCTCTACTAACATGTGACATGTGCCAGTAAAACAAATCAAGCAGCCAGAAATCTGCCAGACTACTCCAACCATTGCCAATGCCAACCAATAAATAAAAAGAAGTCATTATGGATTTTATTGTGCAACTACTTCTAACTAAGAAAGGACATAACGTCATCATTGTATTTATTGACTGTTTGACAAAAAGAGCTTATTTCTATCCAATGTATACCACTGCCACTGCTCCAGAAGTTGCCAAGATCTTCTTCTCTAAAATTTTTTAGCACCATGGATTATCAAAAATCATCATGTCAGACCAAAATGCAAGATTTATCAGCCACTTTTGGCAAACCCTGTTTTAATAACTGGAAATAAAAACTGCTATGTCAACAGCATCTCATTCTCAGATTGATGAACAAACAGAGTGACTTAACAGGACCTTAGAAGAAATACTGTACATATATACTACCTATAAGCAAGACCAATAGGACAAGTATTTATCTGCCACTGAGTTCACATATAACAACATTAACAGGTTTTACACCATTTGAATTAGATTGTGAACAACATCCAAAGATGCCTCTGACTCTTGTGACACTAACATCCATATCAACAGCCGATGACTTCATGTACCACTGGAATACTACGATCAAAATAAGCACAAGATTGTCAAGTAAAGTATGTCAACCAGCCAGCACTGACTTCATTTTATATTCAAAGAAGGAGATCAAGTGTTACTCTTACTGCATAATTTCAACAGTCCAGTAGATTGGAATTATTTAATAAAGAAGCTAATACCCAGATTTGCCAGACCATATATCATTACCAAAGTTATCTTAGGAACTTGTATAAGTTGGAACTACCTGCCACTGTGAAGATTCATTCTGTATTCCATATCTTTCTGCTCAAACCATACAAGTCATTATCAGAAGAATTTGAAAAACCAACACTGCTACTTGCCACCTATATACCTGAAACCAGAACATAAGAATACAAAGTAGAAGCTATCCTGAATAAAAAAATTATTCAAAACAAACTACAGTATCTCATTAAATGAACCAGATATTCCTTATATGACACCATCTGGGAATTCCAAGAAAATCTCATCAATGCTCAAGAGAAACTCCAAGAATTTGAGTTAACGAAAATGTTGAATTCTAAGAAGAGAAGAATATAATAATCTTAACCATGACTGTGCCACAGGACCCATACTATGCCTAGTAACCTGGATATCCAGAAGGTATCTGGTTTGCCCTTGACAACCTGCAAGTCTGAGACATGTTCCTAGATGATTGTCAGACACATGTATAGTATGATTCTAACCTCTAATAACATGCCATGTCACCAAGACACCACTAATTAAATTACTATGAGTAAAGTAACCAAATTAGGAGTATAAAATCATAGAGCATACATATTTATTTTCTTTTCTTTATTATTATTTTCTTTTTTATTTTTTTATGTTAATTAAATACATATGTCTCCGAAGATTAAGCCTAATATAGATATACAGTATATATTTTTATTATTTATTATTTATGTATTTTTACATGTATAAAGGACCTGTGGGTCTATAGCACAGTGGTTAGTGCTTCGCAGATCAGATCTCAAGATAATGGTTCAAATCCTCCAGAGGGCTAACATGGAAACTTCAAACCGGAAGAAATAAATTGGCATCTTCTAATCGCCGTCACAAGATACCAAGTTCAGTTCCTGGTGAAGGCAAGTGGACCGTTTCAATATGATATCTGGCACCATAACCTAACACGTGCTGTTTCCCATAAGAAGCCAATTCACACGTTGATTCAACGGGCGTTGGGATTGTGATATCAAGAAAAGGCGTAGTGGCGTAATGATCGTCTAGCAGTGTTACGATGATCATTGTCAAGTTTGGTGCTTCCCCGATTCTCATGCATGAAGTATGATTCCTTTCCCCTTTAGTCCACGAGACTATAAAAGAAACAACCTCTGATTTTCAAGTGACCGTAGCTAGAGCCACAAAGACTCCTTGTGGATATGGCTTAGATCCGCAGCTGATCGTATTAGGATACAGTTCTTTGAGTTTCTATTCATCGGATGGTAGGTGGGACTGGAAGATGCACATCCTGGCACATTAGCATTCTACCTATGCTATCAGGACCCCGGTGTTGATAATATAGGAAGAATGGAGGACAATAAGCTGACCGGTGGGTAAGTCATAAGAGCTTTCCCTAGGTAGTTTCATCAAATGTAGATAGGTAGTAGTCAGTTCCCATAAAGGGAATATACATGTACTGTAAATTCTTTCTAATAAAACATGGTGTACGCCAGTCGTTAAAATCGAAAAAAAAAATTTTTACATGTATAAAGCCAACATGTATAAAAGAATGCTCTTTTGATCTTAATAAAGTCCCAACTTTTGTTAACATTAAAATAATAATCGCTCAAGTTCACTGTTTTTTGAAATCACTAACAATTTTTTTTTATTGCGAATGGGTATTAAATGTGAGACTTTATTTAAATAAAAATATTTACTGTCATTATATTAACAATCTTTATGTAGTAAATTAATTGTAGCCTATCGCAACAAATCTATTGAAACCAGGTATCACTACGGGAGTGGACTTGCGACAATAGTGTTAAATGGCTAATGCCTGTTCAGAATGATGATACTACTGCTGGTGTAAATATTGATTTGTCAGTAAAATTGTTTGATATAGTTGTTAGATTTAGAATTGTATTGAATATTGAATTGCTATTTGCTTCTATGTTTAGTAATTTTGTGGCAGAAGTTTTTTTTCACTTTATTCCAGATGCTGGCGATGTAGTTGCTGAGGTGGAACATGTCTTCCAGGCCTTGTATAAGATTTTGAGAGTATAATTGGATATGTCTTTTTTTTTCTAAAGGAGATTGAATGGATGGTTAAATTTGCCAATTGCTAGATTTAATAAGTTGTTATTTGTTAACTTGAAAATGCCGATAAAGTCATTAGCTTTAATACTTTTGGGATCGAGCTCTGATATTAAGTTTTTGAGTTTGATTTTCTTTCTGTTGATTAAGGGTTTGTTATGGACACAGGAGAAGATGTGTAGTAGGTTTTCGGCATATGCATCACATCTTGGACACAAATTATTAAGATAGAGACTAGGAGTTTGATTCTGGTTGGAAGTTGATTTGCAAGAAGTTTTGTTTTGAATGTTGATAGTGTTCTATATTTTGTTTGATTGGATTTTTTTAATATGTTGTTTGCTTTGATAATGGTTACTAGTTTCACAAAGGATGAGGGTTTGTAGGTTGCCAATTGGCTGAGAAATATGTCAAACAGATTGGTATAGTAGTTTATAAATTTAATCCAGTGTGAAATGTTGGTAGCATGGGTGTTATTAATTAAGGGTGAGGATGTGAATGTGGGTAAAAGATATTGGGAAATTGGTGAGTTAATGATGGGAAGAGTTGTGGGTGATAGTTGATGATATTTTAATTTGTATCAAGAGGTATTGATATTGTTTGCTGCTATAAGAGTGATACATTCATTGATGAGTCTGCTGTAAGGAATTTTTACTAATCTATTTGAGTACTCGGGAGTTTTCAAATCAGGAATTTTGTTGAGATAAATTTTGAGTGATGAGCGAGTTGGAAGGTCTGTGATTGTTTGGAGAAGTAATGGCCAAAAAATGTTCCAGAAGTTAGAGTGCAAGGTATAGGTTAGAGTGTTGGCTGATTTGAAAATAGACAAGGTGTTGTCAACTTTGTTATGATACATGAATATGTTAATGGGTTGATCAGATGGCAGTGGAGGTGAGATAATTATCTGTGGGTTGGTTTGTGATATACTTGAAAAGGAGTTCAAGAGCTTCTGAATGTTATTGAGAAGGTGGTTTGAATTTGCACATGTGGTATGCCAGACTGACTTGAGGTTAGTGATATTAATTTCTTTGAAACATGTTGGATTAGACATTAACAAGGTATTATTTTTTTGTTATCCAGCTGGTGATGCAAGCCCTTGATAATTGATAAAGGAATAGCATTTATGCAGACTTTAAAAAGATCAATAGAATTATTACACAGAAAGGCCCAGAATTTAGTGTTGGGGCTTTTGGGGAGAAAAGTTGAGTCGCCCTTGATTGTTGAAGATGTGATTGGAATGAAGAAGAACCAGGTAGGAATTGGGCCAGGGATTATGTGACCTCTATGTGTATGCATTTCTTCCCATGAAAGTTTAATATTTCACTTGTAAATGTATGTATTGTGGATGGTTTTGATGTTGGTGTAAAATAGAGAGAGAGCAGCAGGTTTCTTGAGCCTGATGGTTAATCCTATGGAGTGTTCGTAGTTATTTAAATTGAGTGAACAAGGGAATAGGCAGATTCTAATGTTGTATTTTTTTGCTAGGATAGCTGCAGAGGTAATCCAAGACTCTTCGAAATAATAGGGAAAACAAATTGGGCAACACCAGATTGCTTATGCAGCCTGTATTAATGTAAGCTCTTTTAAAGTGAATGGAATAATTTTGTAGTTGATAAGTTTGATAATGAGGATTTTGATAGCAGTTAGGTTATAGCGGTTTTGTAGTTTGACTGTATTGAGGCCAGCATGAGAATATAGGATTTTATTGAAGATGATGTGCTCAACACCTAGTTTTGCTTTTATAGGTCTATTCATTTGTCTCTGAAGGGCAGTTATCACTCTTTCTGATAGAACTGTGGCATTGATTGCATAATCTAGTTATGCTGGTATGATCCAGTGGGAGGCTTGTTTAGTTATTGTACCATTCCAGCCTTTTTGTGACGCAATGGCATTGGTGAACTTTTGAATTTTTTCCGAAAGCTTGGCAATTGTAGCAGAGAATGAGGATTTTCCTAATAGATAGACACCAAGGTATATAATACCTTCTTCATATGGTCTGGAATAAATATTGGCACTCTCGACAGTGAGAAACTGATTTCTTTTTAGGTTCCTTGTCCTGATATTAGTGATTAGTTCTGTCTTCTTTTGATTGTATTTAATAGAATTTAGGAGCAAAAGATGTTCGTTGTCTCTTATAGGGCTTGCATACTTGAACTAGTGAGGACAACATTATCCATATAGACAAGAATCTTGAAATTTGCTAATGGTAAAGCTATTCTTGTGACCATGGGATTATAGAAGATGGTTTATAATAAGTGAGACAATATTTTGCCTTGATCTAGGCCTTTGCTGACTGTGAGAGGATTGGACAGATTATAGTACATTATTATTTTTAGTTCTCTTTTGTTTAGGAGATTGAGAAGTAGGGAATTGAATTTTGTTGAAAGTTTGATTCGTTCCAGAGCTTTATTGAGGCTAGAAAGATTTACAGAGTCGAAGGCTTTGAAAATATCAAATGATGCAACCCAGATTTCTTTGTTCAGGTTGTTTGCTATATTGATGCTTGAAATGATTATTGCAATAGATTCAGTAGTACTCTGGTTTTTCAAACCTGCGTAGTTAGATTCAAAGATAGCTTTATACTTCGAGATTTTGGTGGAAAGTCTGTTAACAATCTTTGTAAAGATCTTTCTGCTAGTCTCAATAAGAGATATTGGACAAGTATCAGTAAGGTCATGTGACCAAACCAACTTTTTTGATGGTAAAGTAATCACTAATTGTTTTCAGAATTTGAGAACTTGACTTGTCGAGAGTGAGCTGTTGAACAGAGTTTTTAAATGTTTTTTTGCTATTGTGCCGATATGGGCCCAT
>CAJVPV010000502.1:0-21410 GCA_910591835.1 Acaulospora morrowiae | reverse complement strand
AGATGTATCTAGTCTAACCATCAATGAGTAAACAACACCGGATTAGGTAATGATGGCCATGTTGATCTTTTGGAGGGAGTAAACCGTCTGTCCTTTTTCTGAGGAGCCATGGAGTGAAAACTTTCCATAACCCATGTCCTGTGGAAACCTTGCCGCTTCTTATATGGTTCCTGAGAGAAAAGGGTCCACTGGTCAGAGGAGTGATATTATGGAGGTAGAGTTTTCAAAAGAGAGAGAGGCCTAGGAAGGAAAACCTTCAGGAAAAAGGAAAAAACCTAGCTTCGGCAGGAAAAAAAGAGGAAAAGGGAAGGGAGGGTAAGAGTGAAAGAAAGGAGTATATAGAAAAGAGGGGAGAAGATAAGGGAGGAGAAATAAAAAGGTATAGGGAAGAGACATAGAGAGGAGGAAAAAGGGAAGACGAAAAAAAATAAACAACTCAAAAATTTCCTAAAAAGGAAATTTTCAAGCGTAGAAAGGGGAGTGGGAAAGAGTTTTTTTTTTTTTATAATAGATATTTAAATTTTTAATTTAGTTTATTAATTATTTATTGAAATACAAATAAAAAATTTATTTAAAAACTTTTTAAACAAATTGTGTATAATTTTTAATAATATTATTTTGATATTAAGTTAGTATTTAATTTGCTATAAGTTTAATAAAGTATATTATAATATATATATTAAATTTATTATAAATTAGTGGTATTTTAATATTATTTTATTATGAATTTAAAATTATATATATACAGTATATATAATTATTAAAAGTAGAAAAAAAATATTTATTAAAATTTATACATATATTATACTTTGGTTCTTAAAAAAAAAAAAGAATGTTTATTATTCTTATATTATTTACTTGTTAAACTTGTCAAATTTATTATATATTAATTATATTACAATTTGCAAATTATTTTTTTATCAATAATATTTAAGTTATGTAATATAAATATAATAAGATAAAAACAATCAATTTAATATTTTTAATAATTTATAATTAAAAATTTTATGATTTAAAAAAACATTTATAATGATTTTCAATTAAATTATTATTTAATAAAAAAATCAAGCATGTATTGTAAAAGATTTTGAAATCTATTTTATCAATCATGTTACTTTTAAAATTCTTAAAATCATAATATATTTAATGTGAAATATAATTTATTTTAAAATTCTAAAATGAATTTTAGTATGTAATATGCTTACAAATTATAATATATTATAAAAAGAAAATAAGTTTCAAATATATTTATTTTTAAAAAATCATATAACCAATATTACAATACTGTGTATTAAAAGAAATATCTAAATTGAATACATATTAATTTACGTATATGAATTTAGTATTGAAATAAATATAATATTACAAATTACTATTATTATTGGTTATTTAAAATTTTGAGATTCCCTTTACAATATAGATATCTTGGATATTCAGTGATTATAAGGTCAAATAATATTTCAAATCAAAAGAAAATATGTACTATATATTCTTCTTATGCCTGCGCGTTTTTACTCAACTACAAATAGCAGTCTCTATTATTATTATGTAATGCTATTCGCTAAACTTTTATAATATCGTACAACCTTCCCAAATCTATTTGTATTACTGCCGATCGTGTTTTCCGAGAACTTACAGTATCGTCTTTATTACTCTTGTGTTCATTGTTCAACCTGTTTTATCCTTATTTTTGATGGTTTGACTCGTAGCAAACTTTTTTTGATGATTCGTTGCATAAATTGCATATAGAGGTGATACATAGAAACAATAGAAATATCGAACGGTGGAATTTAAATTTTTTAATAAAATATTAAATTCCATCCTAGCGGTTATTGATATTTTCCTTCGCTAAAACGAAACTTGCATAAAAACATTTCGATATGATATTCTCATTTTCCCGGTTGGATCTATATCCTGGTCACATCAAACTAATTCTTTTAATTGGAATTTACTCGTTTCTTGGTCTCTCAAATTTTTGTGTTGATGCGTCAGAATATGATTTTACTGCTGTAACATTTGACAGAAGACCTTTAGAGATCGACAGGACGGATGTACCAAAACAAATTATAATTGGAAGTTCTTTAGGAGGTGATGATTTTGATTTACGGTAACAAAGATTTTTAAAGATCTAATTAATAAACATTTCACCATCAGGATCTAGTCATGTCAGGCCAATGTTAGAAATTGGCAAAATATTAACAGAACGTGGTTACAATGTAAGTGGTCAGGTCCGTCATCTGAAAGAATATCGTCTGGTTTCCATATAGGTACTGTAATAGACCATCTATTTTTCCGAATAAAAATAATTTCACTATTTGTCGATCGAGTCAATCAATGCGTCGAAAGTTATGTTTGACTAATTTCACTTGCCGTTCACCTCATACTCAGCAGGAATGAAAAAAACGTAATAACATTTTGTCTTCCTAATTTCGTTGTTATAAAGGTAACATTGGTGGCACCCGGAAATATTTTACCATCCAAAGAGTATCCTTCGATCAGTCAAATATCCACAGGTCCCACCATCGACTACATAGAGGAACCAATCTATCAACAAATATTTAACCTTCGGAAACTTTTCGTACAAAATTACATATCACATTTCAATGTTTATAAACACGTCATAGAAACCTTGAATCCGGACGTATTCATTTGCGACGTACTGATGAACGATGTTTGTTTGGATGTCGCTTGGATAAATAATAGACCAGTCGTTGGATTTGGAGAGGGATTATTGGGTGAGTAGTGTGGCATCTTTTGCGTATTCTGATTGAAATTTTGACTTTACGTAATTTGTTGATTGCATACCATCCCTTAAAAATCCAGCATCTACATTTACCTCCTATAGGTCAGAGGTTTTGTATAAATGTCATGTAAATATGGAAAACGAATCATTCTTGAACAGGTTCAGATGTGCCATAATTGAACCTGTGCGATTCGCATTTGGGATGTGGTCAATAAATGAAGATTTGAATAACATTCGGGCTCAGACTGGCGTGGATACTGTCATCAATACTTATGAGATAATCAAGAGTTCTTTGTTTTTGGCCAATACTTTTTTCGGATTTGAGGTGTGATTCTTTTTTTTTTTTTTACTCTGCAGGAAGGGTTTTGCGGTTTGTCTACAACTCATCCATGTAAAAACTTTAGGTGCCACATCCAATGTCTCCACTTGTTCAGGTATTTCATGAGATGTTTAAGTTTTTCTTGAGAAAAAAAATCATAGCTAAGTTCTGTCACAAAATTTAGGAAATAGGGCCGGTGATGCAAGATGAATACCCAATTCTTACGCCAAATCTCTTATCCTTTGTTTCCACTCACAAAAAAATTCTATACGTCTCCTTTAGTGAGGAATTGTATACTTCCCTGGAAAATAATGTTATTCTCTTACAGACATGCGCGGAGGCCATTCAACAAAAAATTATTGATGGAGTGATTTGGTCCTTCATCAACCCATCATTTGATGAGATTCTCCTCAAAACCATTACTCTTTCCGATGGGACATCACTTTCTACCACCGAAATTTTATCCAACCAACACCCAGACATTCTGGTCTCCAGATTCACCTCACAATTTTCAGTACTGAACCACACAAATGTTAAGGTATTTTTGAGTTCTGGTGGATACATGAGTTCGTATGAAGCCTTGTATACTGGAACACCAATGTTGGTTATGCCAATCGAATTTAGAGATTTAAATAATGCCGAGAAGTTGGAAAGATTGGGTGTGGGATTGACAATTAATAGATTAAATTTAGATGCGAAAGATATCTTGAGTAAGATTAAGTTATTGCTCGCGGATCAAAGTATACAGAATAATCTGAAGAAGACAAAGGTGTTAACAAGAGTTAATAGCAAAAGAAAATATAGAGCAGCAGATTTGATTGAATTTGTAATGCATGCACTGACATTAAATCCTAATGATAGCTTGGATGTTGATGGGGGCGAGATTGGAGGTGGGAGAAATTACGATGGGTTATTAAAAGAGTGGACAGCTCCAGAGATGAGGATGGGTTTTTTTAGAGGAAAATATTTTGATATTTATATAAGTTTCTTGGGTGGGATAACGATTGTGACATTTGTAATTATGAGATTTTTTTTGAAATGTTGCTGTTAAGCACCATTAAGCTGATCGATAATTTTCCCTTTAACATGAAGCATTACTCATAATACATTCAAGGGCGTGTGCGTTATAGAACTATTTTTTCCTAAATTCATTTATTAAATTACATTTAATATTACCTCAAATTTTTATTGTTTTCTACTGTGTTCTTAACATGAATTTTCGAATGATTGTATATCAAATCGAGATAGTTATATCGTCAGCTCAGTTAATGAGGATAGAATCATAGAGAAAAAGTAAATAATAAATTCTATGTTATTTAATCTAGACCTCTATAATCGATATCATTTAATACTTGCAATATACAGTGTACGTGAAAAGTAAGACGCGACGTCCGTCATGTATCCAATCATCGCGGAAGTATAAATCGGTTCTTGCTCGTCAATAGCATGGTTATTTAATACAAGGGTAAGAAGAAGGGATTGTGAAAATTGTTATATTATATTCTGTGCAATTGAGATTGGGGAAAACTTGTCAAGTTAAAACTTAAAGTGATGATTATGCGATATCTGTATATATATTTTATTGTTTATAAAGCTTGTATATTTTCTATATAAAAAATACATCGGAAATAATTTTTAAAATACACAAACAAAAATAAGTTTAATTAAATACGGTGTGTGGTAATTTATTGGATTTAATGTCATTTATCATATGTTATACGGTATATTTTTAATAAAAGATTTAATATTTAATTTCAACCCCAACATTATACTTATGTAAAAATACTAAACTTTTTACATATTTTACTTAGCCCTTAAACAGTTGTCCTATAGTTTCATGATTTTAAGTAATATTATCAAAACTCAATTAACAATACAACTTCTCCAACAGCTGTCATTATAGTTTTACGGGTCCAGATAATATAATCAAAATCCAAGTCTTAAAAATTTCTATCAATTATTATATTAATATAGCTGTTTATGAACAGATATAAGCTATTTATAAACCACTTCTATTATAATTTCACATATGTGGTATTTTTATTGTTTTAGAAGTTTTTTATATAACAGGCTAGTATTAACTTAAATAGATACTTAATATAATGACTGAATTATTAATTAATCAATAAAGTTTCACATTTTATGCTTGTTTGCAATAAAAAAAAAAATTAAAAGTATTAATTTATTTGTATTTAATTTTTTTTTTTAACCCACAATCAGACTGGTATCATATATTTATTAAATTATAGAGAACCATTACATGCATGAGAATACATACAAAGTACAAATTTCCTTGACCCAGCTCACCCATCTTAAGCCTAAGCCTCTAGATGTGATTTATAGAAGTGATACGTTGCTAGCCTGATAGTTAGGATTAAGATCCAATTGTACCATGAGAATTATATCCTGCAGATCATCTCTACAGTCACAACCATAAACCCAAATTGTGTTGTCCCCCTTTTGCAAAAATACACAAGAGGCAATGAATAAAAAAAGAAATAAGGATAGAAAAAACAGCACAAATGTGCACAAATAAAATAATATATAAAAAAGAAATAAAAGCTATTATCTATTTTATTTATTATTGAAATAGTATCTCAGTGGACAAAATCCAAACCCCTAATGAATACTCACTTGTCACTACCTGTGGTCAGTTAGACTGTTTAATTTCCATCAAAGCAGGTGATATCCAAGAATGTTTAAAGGTACTTCCTGAAAAATATTTCTTGAAACTTTACGCTTGGAGACTTCTGACCAGAAAGGATATTGGTTTTTTATTGTTGATTTTTCTCCCAAGCCATGTCTTTCTGAAATTATTGCTTCACTTAACCAGTGAATAATTTCAAGATCCCTTTCTTTAACCATTTTCAGAATAGACATTGATACTTCAACTTGCTGCCAGATTGGGATAGGATTTGAATCTTGTAGTTACTTTCAGTTCTTTAGGTAGAATAGGAAAAAAAAAAGAGCAAATAAAAGGAAAAAACAAAAAGAGAATCATTCTTCCTCCACTTACAACTTCAACTTTCACCCAGAACTCCCTTACTATTTCTTCAACTAAAAAATCTTCTGACTCTTTCTGGAACTAATTACATCATCGATTTGGTTTTATGCGACTTGGAACATGTGAGAGGACATGTCTTGTTTACTTTTTCTGTGACTGACATAATCAACCAATCTGTGACCTTGACCAATCATCTTGCAGGAAAATCTGGTATAACCAAAAATTCAGAGTCAAACTAAAGTAAGCAAAATTCCCCAGAAAAATCAAAAAAAAAGAAACATACTTGAGAGAAAAGAAGTTAAAGCCAGAGAGATGATATAAAGGCTAGAGGCTTTTTTTTCTTTATTTTTCTGGGCTTTTAAACCTTCTAGGGGTCTTTGAAGGATACTTTTTCTTATCAGTTTTCTTCCTAGAAAGATGTTCTTGCCTAGACCTTTTGAATATGTTTCTTGTATTTAGTTGCAAAAATATGCAAGGTGTTTAAAAAAGAAAAGGAAAACAAGTGATAGCTACTGCTCGCTCTGCTAGTTAGGGAATCAGTGTTGTTAAGGAAAGTGTATAGACTTTATTATCAAAAAGATATAAAATCTTTTGAGAATGTCTGTTTTTTGGATTGATAAATGGATCAGTGGAAAGATTTTTTTTTATTTATTTGTATTTAATTTAACAATATTTTATTAAAAAAATATGTATATAAATTATATGTATATACAGTATTAAAAACTCTTTCCCATATACAACAGATTTTTTAAAAATTTCCTTTTTTGAAAACTTACAAAATGAAAGTCAAGGAAAGATGACAAGCTATAACAGAAGCTCTAAATCTTTCAATAATCCACTCAATAACAGAACATATCTTAAGATATAAGAGAAGGGCAAGGAAAGAACCAGACCCAATCAGAACTTAACCATATGCAAAGAAGCCCATTACTACAGTAGTCAAGAAATCCATGCAACAACCGATCAACTTAACTCCTAACACTCACCAACAAACTACAAAAAACATCACCAACTCCACCATACAACAAGAAATAATATAACAAGAAACTCAATAATAACAGAACACCAAACATCCAATCCAGCAGAGCCAAGATTCAACAATATCGACAGTATCCTGGAGTGACATAGTAGAAACTCATCTCAGTACAACCAACAGACCAGAAAATCAACAAGAGAAACCAGAAAATCAATAAGAGAAACCAGAAAATCCTATTAATAAAGAACATCTAACAGCCAGAATCAATGACACAGATGAAGAGATAGAAACTAAAGAAGGAAGCAATCCAGAACAGAGATAGTTCTCAATCTCCAAAAGCAAAAACAAAGAAAGTAATAATGTGCAAGGAAAACCAAGGCCAAGATCACTATTCGATAGAACAACTAGATATGGACAGGAATACTACAAGGTCGGCATTTCAGCAAAACTAGTCAAAGAAAGAACAATACACTAAAAACTAGAGCACATTATTCTAGCTCTCAACTTCCCAGAAGGACTTCTCACAATATGAAGTAAAGAGAAAAAAGAAACATAAAAATCATTGCTATTTTCGCAGATCAACATGCAGAAGATCATGCAACAACCATTGAGCTTCCAGAAATGGACAACAACAAGCTAACACACATGGAAACTGGACACCAAGAAATCAATAAAGGAAACTTTATTGTAGTATAGAACATTCCTTTGAACACAAAACTCATAAAAGTAAAACAAGCTTTTGTCAAACATGGCCAAATATAAGGAATCACAATGAGAAGTAAAACAAGCTTTTGCCAAATATGGCCAAATACAAGGAATCACAATGAGAACTCAAAATTTGTGACAATATGCTACGATCACCTTCAAAGATCAAGAATCCAAACACAAACTAGTTAATAACAGAAGTATTTTAATCAAAGAAGACTCAGTAAGAATTAATAATACTGTTATGATAAAATACAGCAAGTCTGTCGCTTCTGTTCTGTCTATGCCATACTATGTTTGAGAATGGTTTTTCCTCAAAAGAGACGTGTATATTTGGTTTGAGTTTAACAATGACACCAGTCAATCCGTCGATCGTGTATTGTAACTGCCAACCTCCTGCATGGTCACTTCTTTATTTAGTAACACTCTCAAGATAGATAACCTTTTTAGTGTGCAGTGCCTATCCTTCTTGATTGCTATATTTTTATATCATCATCTTATTTTTATACTTTTATGCCTGATATAATTTAGCCAGCTTTGGACTTATTATCCAACTTTATACTTGTTGTCTATATTGTACTTGATAATTACTTGTTATATCTGCTAGATATTTAAAGATACTAGAATATACTAGAAATACTAGATATCTTTTGCATATCTATTATATTACTTTTTATATTCTACTTCATTTTACTTTTATTTTTCTCATTATTTATATAGTTCATTTTTCACTTTAACAATACAGAATGAACTCTTCAACAAATAAAACAAAGGCATGAGATTACAGCAAAGCTCACAAACCTCCCCCCTAACACAACAGCATGTGATATCAAAAACATTCTCATACAATGCAAAGGACGCACATGCTACATCCCAAGATCAGCAAACAGGGGTTACAAATCCAAACAATTTGCAGTCATCAGCTTCGAAATTCAGGAAGATCTATTAACAGCAGTACAATCACAATATCAGCAAGATGAAACAATTCTCATATTCACTTCAATCTTAACAAAGCTCTGCACAATTTGTAACAAAAACACTTACTTGGCCAAAGACTGCCCCACTAAAGTAAGGTGCCTCCAATGAAACACATATAACAAAAACCAGGCAACCAAGTATAGAAATCTGTATAATAAATTTAGACCAGAAAAACCTTGATAATTTGCAATATCAACAAGCCAAGAATGCCTAGAATTCCACAAGCAAAAACTTATACAGCAGCAGTATTTCTCATAAACAGATTAGAACAAGAGAATCTAAAAACTTCTAAAGATATTAGCAACATTCTTAGAGAAATCTAACAACAACTAAATGCTATTAGGCAGCAAGTGGTAGAATTGGATAAGTGCATCACCAACCTAGAATACTACAAAACAATAGACAGTAAACAAACACCAGCCTTACAAGACTCACCATCTATATCTCAACTTAACAACACACAATCCATATCTGAAGATAGCTACGAAGGCCTTAGAAACATCCAAACACAACTCTTCTCCTCCATTGATGAAATGCAAAACAAAATGAATTAAATCTTTATCACAATGGATGCTTTGGCTTAAACCTCAACCAAATCCAATACTAATAAACAATAACTATAGGCAACTCATATAGTAATTCCAACAACAACAATGAACAATTAAACATTAATATGACAGATAACCAATACTTCAACAACTTTAACAACCTTCCATTTATGACACAACAACTTGAAACAAACCTCACATGGTTAAACTCAGACTTCACAAAAGACAATAACAACAACATACTACTATTGGAAACCCACAACACCTTCCAACCATTACAAAAAGAACTAGGTACACAAACAAACAGTCTTTTTATACCACTCAAAAATCTATACAATCACAACTCGAACAATACAAGCTCAGAACATATATAGAAAATTCTAACAACAAATGTCAAAGGCCTCAAATCTAACTCAGAAAAACCGCTTCTCTGGATAGAATGGATTAACAAACACAAACCAAACATTCTCATACTTACAGAAATAAACATCAGCAACACTGAAGGTAGGTTCATTCAATTCCACAACTACCAAACAACATGGAATAACACAAGTGACCAAACTAAAGGATTCAGAGTAGCATTGCTAATAGAAAAAAACCTGGCAAAACACATTTACAAAAAACAAACATGGAAGAACAGAATTATCACAATAGATATACTCTTCAAATTCAAATACAAACTCAAAATAATTGCCATTTATCTTCTCTCCCAAACCCACCAACACAATCAAAAGTGTACCAAAAAAGCTCTCAAACTTATCAACAAAGCAAAAACAACAAACAGCCAGATTATAATTCTAGGATATTTTAACTCAGTTCACAACTCCAGTATAGACATGCCAAATTCAAAGTTTCCAAAAACAAAACAATATCTCTTAACAGGAAAGCTCATTCAATGGCTAGCAAACAACCAATTCATAGACACTTTCTGAGAAACCAATTCATACAGCACTCAATACACATGGAGCAATACAAAAGATACAGTCAATAGAATCGATCAAATCTGGATCTTTTCAACATCAATTTGGCTCCTACTAGAAGCAAATATACAAGAAATTGACAAAGAGGTTAAGGAAACTGACTATAACACTACCTTCTGCAACATACAATATTGAAATATAAAATCTCTAGCAACAAACAAATACAGATCTCAATCCAATAACAGATACAACTGGCAGGACACACCACAAAAAAAATGAAAAGACTTCAGTATCTTCATAAAATCCATACTACAACAGTTATGAAATGAATTAAACAATTTATCAGATACAATAAATGAGAAATGAAACCTCCTAAAGGAAGCAATTTTTCAAAGTGCAGCCTTTCACATTAAAAAATATAAGGAAAAAAGAAGATCACTAAAACCATCCAGCCTATCCACTTACACCTTATACAAACTCTCAAAAATCTATTCATTGGAAAAACAGCTTCTCAATGACAATTTATTATCAAATAACATATTCAAGAAAATCAAATTCATATTCAACAAACTAGCCAACAAACACTCACTTATAATAAATCCAATAGCAGAATCTCTCTGCACAGCCAACATCACAGAGTGGATCGAATCTATAAAAAATATAAGAGACACACATAAAACAATGTACAACAAACTATGCAGAAACAAACAAATAGAAGCAATAAATGAGCAACTCTTGAGAAGACAAATCTATTTTAATACCAACAAAAAACAAAAGATCAGAAATCTTCTGGATGATTAAAAAGACATATTATACTAGACAAAATAATCTTAAACACATCAGAAGAGACAATTATTACAGAGCCAAAAAAAATCAAAGAGGCAGTCAGTACACACTATCAAAACTGGACCAGTAAATGCAACACTAAACCAATTCAATCAACAATATGGGAAGAGAAATACAAACCAATGAAACATGTAAAAGAAAAATGGTACACCGATACAATCAATACTATTACAGCAGAAGAAATCCAAATAGTACTCAAGAAATATTTTAACAAATCAGTACCAAAACTATCAGGAATTTTATACACTGCATTGAAAAAACTTATCAAAGAAACAATTAATTTAATAGCAGATCTCTTTAATGACATCTTACAAACAGGTAAAGTGTCAAACAAATAGAGCCTAGGAAGCATATATCCTATTTCCAAATCAAAACCATGGAAAAACAATATCAACATAACAAGACCAATCACTCTCCTTGAAACAATACGAAAGATGTTTACTAAAATAATCAACAACAGACTAGCAAAAGTTCTTTCTGCACATCAAATTCTCTCTGAACACAACTGGGCAGCCCTCTCAGGTTGTAGCATATAAGAATCCATCCATATTCTCAGAGCAATCCAAGACAACACAAAACAAAATAACAAACAAGCCTGGATTTTAAGCCTAGACATGGTAAAAGCCTTTGACTCAATAAATATCCAGAGACTCAAACTAGTACTTCAATGAATCAAATGCCCAAAAATCATCATTTAAATTATAACTAACATCTGTGACAACAGACAAAACCAAGTCCTTATACTATTCAGATCCTCACCACAATAAGTAGTAAAAGACAGAAACAACCAAGGAACACTATATCACTTCTACTCTGAAGAATCTTCTATGATCCACTTCTTTCATTGATTTCAAGAACAAGAAAAGAATATACTTTAACAACAAAAATTTGGAAGGAACTCACAGCCCTACCAGTTATCACAACTCAAAACATATCATGCCTGGTTTTCATGGATAACACTACTCTTATAGCAAACAATCAAAAGAGACTTCAAAAAATAAGTGACATCTGCTTAGACTTTTTTACAACAAATGACATTTACATCAACACATCCAAATCAAATCTACTTGTTCTCAACTCTATATACAAACTAGACAACAAAATACTAATCAACAATTAACCGATCGCAATGTTTCCACCAAAGCAAACAGCTAGAATTCTAGGCATCTACCTGGAAGGCAAAAGCACAAAAGCATTTCAACAGAACTAATCAAGGACAAAACTTTGAAATATACCAACACAATCAAATGGAAAACAACAGACAAACAAATCAGATACCTTCACAATCAAGTTTGGATATCAACAGTAACATATCTCCTATCAGATCTGATTCTCGCAGAATTAAGCTGCAACAAAATTATAAGTATACTTAATACCATTTACAAACACAAACTTAATGTGCAAAAACAGCATCCAACACAATCCTTTTTAATCCACTTGAATATGGATTTTTTTATCTTTGAGATAGACAACTTCTACTTTATGCAAACAATTGATACAAAAGAATCAATTGACAAAATATTATAGAAAAAATCACAATTATGCATCTACAGGAAATACAAAACAAATGGTGGTCAATTAACTTTATAACAAGTATACAATTCACAGAAACATTTCTTTTTCAAGGGCATGACTTCACACATGACCTCCTTTTCCTACTTAGACAATATGGATACACTGGCATCTCACAAAAACTCTAAATTATAAAAAAAACAGATACAACAATCGAAGAAATAACAAATCCAATATGGTACAAAAAACACAAAAAATAACTTGCAACAAATCAAATTATATTTTTGAATCAAATCACCAATTATAGAGGATCCAGATTAGTAGTATAGATAGAAATTATAACAGCAAACAAAAAATCCAATAGAAAAATATCCAATTGGTTCAAAAAAATTCAACAAAATCAGAGTATTCTAAATCTTATTAAAAATAGAAGTACACAAAACCAAGTCACAAAAACCAACCACAAACTAGCAATCGAAACAACTAATCAATAAATCAAATGGACAGCATCTCAAGACATCAACACAAGCATCATAGGAAAAAAGCGAGTGATCTGTAAAAACACAATTAAACTATAACATTATATCAGAACTAATAACAACTTCAAGAATACAATAGTTGCACACTGAACACCTCAAGAAAACAAGGAGAATGTATCTTTTTTTTTCCTGTAGTCAAACAAGTACATACTGTTTATTAAATCTTTACAGAAAACAAATAATGTATAATATATCGTATTGCATAAACTATTCTACTGACTTGAACACCCGTCTTTGACTAATGTCTCTAGGTGTGACTTTGGAGATGAATAAAGTTGCTCTCTTTGGTATTTACTCGCTTATGGAGTTCAATTTCAAAGATCATTGCCTGCAGTTCATTATTACAGTTCATCTTTTCAAAATCTAGATTACTTTTTATATTTCTAACCATTTTTTCCCCTTTTTAATCCATTCCCAAATCAAGATCTTGTCTTGAATTTGTGTGAAGAAGTCTTCTATGTCATCTTCTTGTGGCTCTTTTAGGCTTGTTTCAATCTGGTTGGGACCTCTTGATTTTCTCTTCTTTTTCCTTGTCCCATGTGTATCTTTTTCTCTGTATCTGAATATTTTGGATTTTCTTCCTGAGTTTTATAATCTGGCACATCTGTTGTTCCATAGTTTTTTCCTAACTTGCTTGCAGATATTTCTTGAAAACTTCTTTAGTAACTGCCTTACTTCATTAGTTTTGGTCTTGACTTTGGCCATTTCTTGTACCCATTCTGATACATCTTTTTTTGAGAAAAATTCCAATTACAGGTTTATTATTTCAATACCTGTGGAAAATTTGTGCCTGTGCCATTTTTGTAAAAGCTCTTGTATTGTAGTTTGTTTATCTTGTATTTCTTCTGCCTAAGCATTTTCCAGCCATTTATTGAGTAGCTGATCCTGGCTTTTGCTCTATATTTCTTTACATATTTCTGCAATATTGTTACATGAGAGTAAATGTTCCAGGAATTCTTCTTCTTGTTGACAGTATAGGCACTTGGTCAGGTTTGCATATTTTGTGGAGAATCTTTTGGTCATGTTGTCCAAGGTCGGTAGTTCATTATGCATTAATTTTATTCAGAAGGTTTTTTCTCAGACTTGTTTGAAAGATGTTGTTAAAGATCTCCCTACTTTGTTTGCTTTCCAAAGGCTTTTCCAGTCGAAATTTTTTTGGTTGTCTATTTCTCTGGCCCATCTTTTTTGTATTCGATTTTGATTTGCCCATTTTGTTGAGTGCTTTCTTATATATTTCTTTAACGAATTCTCTTATTCCTATATCGATGGGAATCTTGTTTCAGCATAGTGTTGTTAGGGCTTCTTGTCGATACCAGCTGTTCCAGCAAATCTCAGGTTCTTTTTTTGCTGCTTTAGCGAGAAGGTCCACCTTGTTATTAGTTTCATTCTTGTCATGGGCTTTTACTTTGGTCATTTGAATTGTGATTTGTTTCTTGTGTATTAGGTCTATGCATCTTATCCACAGTTGCCAGTTCTTCTGCTTTCCCAAAGTGCTGATGGCCAGTTGTTTACTCCTGCTTGAAAGGATCTTTCTGGATTTGGTTCTTGGACTTGTAGCCAGGCAGCTCCCATTTTTAGTGATTGGTCTCTCACTTTACCATATGATCCATCTGTGTAAAAACAATAGGGCTGTCAGAAGTTACTTTCTTTATTGATTCTATATTCTTTTATCAAAGATTGTATGTAGTCTGGAGATTGAATGTGTTCTTTGATTATTTGTACTCACCAGTCTTCTATTTCAACTGCCATAATATAGTTGTTGATAATCTTCTTTTTCTTAAAGTGTTCCAATTCTTTTTTGGCGAGGTTTTTTAAAACGTATATGCTGATCGGAATTTTGGGTTCATCTGCTTTTCTAAAGGTCAGACATTAATTAATAATATTATATGATAGTGGTCTGATCTTTGATATTTTGTTGCCTCCGTGGCATTTGTTCTAATTAATGAACTTCTTGTTTCCTCGTTGATTGGAGTTGAGTGGTATCTTTGCTTCTTTGTAGTTTGACTGTATCTGGTTTGAATTCTATTCTTAGGTTGTAAACTTCTACTTGGGGAGCTTGATCATCTGCATCTCCTTTACTGTTATATCAGATGATTTGTCTGTTTGGTTTCTCTGGACTTGTAATCTTCCAACTCCATTGGTGTCAGTCTTTGTTTGAACTGGTAGAGAAAAATCTCTTGTCTTGCTCTTCCCAGTTCCAGTTTTGCCATTTGTTTTTTAGAACATTGTACTTATTTGCCAAGATGGATTGGATTTTGCTGAACCATAGTGGTGTTGGTCCTTTGCTGGTGTTTGAGAGAATTTGGATGATTTTTCATAATAGTACTGTTTTACTGTCACTATCGATTATTTGGTCTACAAAAATTATGTTGTGCTTTCTTAGAGATGAGATTGCTTTCTGATATAACTTTGTGTCATTAAGCATATTTTTGATAGATAGTGAGTCTCCTTTCCAATCAAAGCAATTTGACTATCGGAAGTTGAATATTGTGATTCTTAGATTGTTAGTTATTTTTAGGACTTGGGCTAAGAAGTTCTTTGAATATCTGAATAATCGAGGAATGCCATTGGTTATGATGTTACTTGGTTCCCAGTTCTGAACCTGAACTTGTTTGAGATGAATTAATGTGGATATGCTGGCTGAATCCATGTCACATAGTCTGTTCATAAAGTTGAAGATTTGGTTTTTTGCTTGAATTTTCTTGATACCTTTAATATTGTAGATCTTCTTGTGATGGATAGGTGAATTGGAAATGGCTAAGACCAATCCTGTCATTTTCTTTAGAATCTTTTTTAACTGTATTGTTAAAATATTGCATGTGTTCTGGTCTATAAAGCAGTGTTACATTCGATATTCTATACATGGAATAAGCACTCTATTTAGAATATACTCTATATGCTTGTCTGTTACTTTTTTCTTTTGGAGGCTTGATACTATTGTTGTGATTTCATGTTTGATTCGATGGATTGTGTCTTTAGTATGTCTCTTGTTATTTATCCATATTCCTAGAAATCTGGTAAAGCTGCTACGATCATTTTTGGTTACTTCCTGTTGATTTACTCCAATTTTAACTACATTTGGTCTTTTGTTGTGGCTGTTTATCGTAATCAGTACTGATTTGTTGCCATTAATTTGTAAGTTATTAGCTGCGTAGAACCACTTGGTCCTTTCTAGGATGTTTTCCATATCTTTTCTGGATCTAGCAATCCATGTATGCTATAGCGACTTGTCGAATAGACAGTTGTGTGAATTCATATTTGCTGTGATTAGTTCTCCATTCACAGTTCATAGAATAACCTAGTCTTGTATTATCCTGGATTTCACATAATAGGGGGTCATAAAAGATGCACTATAGTAATGGTGATATTGTTTTCCCTTGGTCTATTTCATCTCTTGCTATTACTTTCTTCATTGTTCCTATATCTGTAATTATCTTTAGTGATCTGCTGATGAAGGGATTTAAGATAAGTGTTGCAAGCTTTTCTGAAATTTTGATTCTTTGAAGTGCATTTTGTAACATTTTTAGATTGATTGTGTTGTATGCCTTAGCTGTGTCTTAAAATAATATCCACAACTCCTTTTTTTCTTTTCTGGCTTCTTTACAGATATTGTTTAACAAGTGAATAGGTTCTGAAGTGCTTTTTCCAGGTAGTCCTGTGAAGTTGGGACCTTTAGGATATTGTGTCTTTTACAAATAGTGGATAATCGGTTGGTAATAATTTTCATGAAGCATTTTCATGTAACATTCAGAAGAACTATAGGTCTGGTGTTGCTTAAGTTGTCTTGCCATTCTTTTCCCTTTGAAATAGAGTGAAGTAGACTTTTCTTCCATGCCACTGGGGTCATGCCATAGGCTAAATATATATTTATGAGTTGATATAATATTTTTTTCCCTTCTGATTTTAGTTTTTTGAATATTTTGTATTTGATCTTGTTGGGTTCTGTTGCTTTATCATTGGGAAGATCTCTCAATACTTCTTCCAACTCATTTTGGAAAATGGTATTCATTGTCTCGTTGTACCATTTCTCTTTTATTTTAGCTTTTGGTGCATATTGTTTTTTCTATTTTTCATCCAGTAATTCAAAGTTATCATCTCTCTTTTTGAAAGCTTTTTTGTAATATTCTTCAGTCTGGTGTAGAATTTCCTCTTTGTTTACTGATATGTATTCTCTTTCTAGTTCGTCTTGAACACATATTCTGTCTATGGTTATTTTGTCTCGAAAGTTGTTTGTTAGATTTTGTACTACTTTTCTTTGGTTCTCTTTGAGATTTCTATATCTTTTTATAATTGCTTGCATTGGTTTTACTTCTTTCTTCATTAAAACATATCTTTTTTAGGGAACTGGCTGTTTCTTTGAGTTGGAGAGCTAGTGTGTCCTTTTTTTTTTTTCTTCCAGGGTTCTGGTTAGCTCTTGAATGGAGTTGAAGGTTGAAGCTATCAGTGCTATTTTTTGGTTAATTTCGTTGCATTTCTTCCATAATTTTTGAGCTTGCAATGGTTTTTCCTCAAGGTCTTGGGAGTTGACCCAACTGTTGAGGGTTTTGGTAATTAGACGGTAGCTACAAAGTGCAAGTTGTTCTCTTTGACTCTTCTTATGTTTACACAATTTGATTGTTTCTCTTGTTGTTCTTTTTTCACAATATAGGTGATTAAAGGCTGCAGTTATTAGGATTTTCTCGAATATTTTTCATAAGTCTTATATTAATTATGTCCTTCTATCACTATTTGTCTGCTCATTATTCATTATATAGATTAAAGTTGTAATGCCACTTTGTTGAAGCTTTTGATCAACCTTGTGAGCATATTTTTTCTATTGTAATTCTGTTGTTTTGAAGATGTTAATTATTTTTTCTCTATGGGGTTTGGGTTTTTCCATGTTTATTTGATGGTTTTGGAAAAGGACATCTCATATAATTTTAATGGATAGTATGGTATAGTTACTGTTGAAGATTGAGCAAAAGTCGTTATTGCTAAATTGGAGAATATTGTTTGCTATGCCATAAGATCTCCAGATATAATCAATTTTACTAAAGCTTATTCTATTTTCCCAAGTATATGTGGTTTCAACTAGTTCCCATAATTGTTATAGATCGGAAAGATTTCAATTGTCCATGCGATTAAATAATTCAATTTCTGGATCTTCAGATCTGATGAACTCTTGTGTATTGTTTATTGTTTTACAATCTGTTCTTGGGTTTAATGTTGCGTTGAAATTGCCTATAATTATGATTTCATAGTCTTTCTGTGAGTAGACTTGTAATAACTTGAAGATCTTTTTCTGTAGTTCTTGGCTTTTTCTTCTATCACTGGGTAGGTATATTTGAGTGATCCATGTCTTGTGGCCTTTGTTCAATAGATTAATTGCTACTAGATGATCTTCAATTGTATCTATTGATACTATGTATCTTTCAATGTTCCTATGAATTAGCAATAGGACCCCTATGCTTTTGAAGTTATCTGGCTCAGTACTTGAGATACACTTGAAGTCTTTTTGGTTTGGGAATGCGAAGTATTGATTTTCTTTGGAAAGCTTGATTTCACAGAGACCTAGGATATCGATTCTTCTCTCTAACAGTTCCAATATTAGATTGGTTTTATTTGTGTCACGTGTAATCCCTCTAACGTTATGTGTACCTATTGTTATATATGGTGTGTAAGTATCGGAGTTGTCATTTAACAAGTTGTTGCTGGGGTTGTGTGGAGGCTGTTTTGGATTAATTTTGTTGAGATTTGTATTTTGATTATTTAGAAATTGTTCTTTTTGCTCGTGTAAGAAGGTGATGATATCAATGTCTGGTTGTTAATTGTGTAATTTTAGGGAGAGTTCTGAGTAAGAGGTATCCGTAATATAGATTGATGAGAGGTTTGGAAAAAAAACAAGAAGAATGCATCTTTTACAAGAAAAAAAACAGCTTGATCTGTACTCCAGTTTACAAAAGCAAAATCAGTTCCAGAAACACACCCACCATAAAATGCTGCCAATGAAGCAGAATATCACCTGACAGCTTGAACAATATCCTTAAAGATAAATTCTTACACTCCATTCTTTCTTTATTGCCAACCATATTAAATAATTATATAGCAGTTAACAAAACAATTATAAAAAAACATATCAGCTCAACAGAACAAACAATTGATGAATTGGCAACAATACATCACAAAATAGGGAAACTCAAAAAAATTACAGTCTATACAGATGGATCCCTAGGCCTAAATCAAAAAATAGGATTTGGTTGGCATATTATCCAAGAACCTGACATTAGCTTCCAAGAAAAAATAATTAAATTCTTATCTTCTACAAGAGCAGAACTTGCAGCAATCTTAACCTTTCTTACAACAGCTCCAGTCAACAGTAAAATTACCATCTACAGCAATAGCCAAGCAACCTTAGAAGCAATTAACAAAGCACAAACAAACCCAGCCCAACTGAGAGTCTTGAAAAACAACAATATAATCAACTCTATAATTCATATTATAGAAAGTCAAAAACCCATCACAACATAGAAAAAAATCAAAGCACACAGTAATGACAAAAACAATGATAGAGCAAATCTCCTAGCAAAAGAAGCAATAGTCTCAGAAAAGGCATCTGAAATAGAATATGTACCTATCAGAAATAACAAAGTATAATGGACACAAGAATGGAATGGCAATATGCTAGACAACACAATCACAACCTCAATCAAAAATCTCATTAGAACAAAATATATTCTCAACTGGAAAAGCTTGGATCGCAATCTTATAACAACTGATAACAACTCTATACTAAATAACATTGCATAAGAAGAGTCACTACTCAACAAAGAACTATCAAAACTCATAATAGGACCAACTAACCAAGAAGACCACATTGACAGATCTTTCAGAATTAGACTCTGGAATTTAGAACTATCCATCAAAAACAAACTACATAAAAAAGCAGCAAACACATATAAAGACAACCAATGTTTCAACTGCCAACAAATAGAAACCAACACATATTGTATAATTTGTAAAGACAATGGAATAGATATATACAAAAAACTATAACAAATAATAAACGAGAAAGTCAATAGTAGAAACAAAAAACCCATAAAGCACAATCTAAACAGAGAACTCAACAAACAAGCAAAATATTAGACACATAAAGTAAAAAACTATTGTTGACATCTCTCTCGATGAGTTTGTCGCTTTTTCTAAGCACTTTTCGTGTAACATCTGGTAAGTGTTTAGCTTCTCGACTTGAGATGTGTGAGTTGTTTAGCCGAGTTCTACTAATACTTTCCTTCTCTTTCCGTTGTTCGCTTCTCTTGACAAATCTTTACCACTTTTCTCTTTGTGATCTTAGCCATTCTATATTGTGACAAGTACTGGATTAGGTAAGTTAATTAGTTTTTACTTGGTTTGGCAATAATAAACACACATCCTAATTAAGAAGGTTTTAATTTAGGGAACAGGTTTTCTTATTATTCGTACTGCATACTACGTGACTCTCTATACTTTTTTCAGTTCCTCCTTTTTATTTTATTTCGTGTAGCCTTGCTAAGCTACAATTATGCCATGTGATCCTCTTTAAGCTCCAATAGACTATTTGTAATCAATAAGCTTTTTTAAGGTTATGGCTAATTTAAGCTTCCTAAAATTACATCATTACTTTTATATGTTACTATAGACTATAGGTCCCAGATTATTACAAATCAGGGTATGTGACATGTCAGAATGTGTTTGTGCGGTCACGCCCCACATAAGTTCCCCACCAACACTATATAGCAAGAGGGGCCCTTACAGTGGACATGATCAAAACTATCAAAAAATATACACCAGTAGAAAACCAAAAAGAAACTATCAAAAATATTATCAACAGATTTCTTAACACAATACAAGAAAAGTGAAAACACAAATGTAACAACTTCACACAATGGAAAAAGAAACACAATATTATTGCAAAAGATAAAAAACAATAAAAATCCATAAACACAAAAAAGAATCTACACAAATCCATTATCTCAGGAACCAATGAGATTATGAAATACATCAGTTACCACTGGATCAACTGGAATATAATCTATTTATTTAAAACAAAATTTTTATGGAATAGATAGAGCCTTGGCAAATTAGTCAAGTATATATCAGTACTTAACAATAAGTCGCATAGTAGGAACATCCCTTAGTAAGTTTAATTAGATAGACAAAGTGATAAATTTGTATAAAATAAATTTGTATATACTCATCCTAAAATATCTAATAAACACAAAAAAAAAAAAAAAAAACTCTCACCCGTTCACCACTGATTTCTTGAAAATTTCCTTATATGGTAATTTTCTTGAAAGAAGCGCTT
>CAJVPV010000501.1:0-21434 GCA_910591835.1 Acaulospora morrowiae | reverse complement strand
GATTTGGGTCTTTCAATGTCATCTGGTTCAGAATCTGAAGGAATCTATGGGGTTCTACCATACATAGCACCTGAAGTTCTTTGTGGCAAGTCATATAACTTCGCGTCTGATATTTACTCTTTTGGCATAATTATGTGGGAAGTTTCTTCTGGAAAAGTCGTTCCTTTAATCAAGTATCTAGAAGACAATTTCAAATTCAAGTATGTGGTGGCTCTCGACCAACTATTACTGAAAGAACTCCACGATGTTATGAGGATCTTATGAAAAGATGCTGGGATGAAAATCCGGAGAAACGTCCACTTGCCGAAGAAATTTGCAAAATTTTTACAGAATGGCAAAATGACGCGAATATTTAAAAACATAGAAATTTCGCATACACAGGAATACGATAAAGCAATTTATAGAAGTGAATTTATTTCTTACTTCAGTTCGGATTATAAAGGTAAATAATTTTATTGTTACTTTTTTTTTGGCCTATTTGAAATTAATACAGCTTATATATTATAGACAGTCAAATACATGATTTAAATTTATATTAACCTTGACCAGAGATCAATATGTTATAAGTATGCGCTCATACATGTTATTGATATTTATTTATATTATAGCTTAAATATAGTGTACTAAAATTGGTTTAATGCAACATATCTACTGTATGATGTATGTAAAAACATCTTTTTAAATAAATGATTGTGAATATACAGTACTGTAAGCATTAAAGAATCTGTTTCTCTAAATTCTTACTATGAACATAGTATTAGATCAAGAACTTTAGGATACAAGGCCGAATAAAAATGTAAAGATGTTGCTATAGTCTACTTGCAAAGTGTTGTGCTCCCTGGTCTATCAACAAAAATGTTAGTTTTATTTCGAAAAGTATATTAATTAAAGTACTGTATTTAGAATTTTAAGCCAGTTAAACTTTCCGTAATAATTCTGTGTTAACCATAAAGTAATATTACGAAAACTAGTCTAATGTGTGGTCGAGCCGACATTAATTCATCTTACGTAACAACGGATACTTTGAAGTTGCATGAACTTGTGATGTTTCTTAATTAAAACTTATACTATACAAATTCTTTTTTCTGTAAAATTAAATCATTAATTTAATAAACTAGTAAAAATCAAATAGAAATTTTTTAAATGAAAGAATAAAATTACATTAAAATTTTAGTATATTTTATTAAATATTAATTTAAACAACAACATGAACAATAATAATATAATTAAAAACAATTAAACAAATCTAATATGACTTGTTAACAAATTAAGTAAAAAATCTTAAATAAACTTTTATATCAAGTAATAGCATTCTCAATCTTAAAAGGTAACTGATGTCTTTTGCTTCTTAAAATAAATCATATCAAAAGTAATAAAAAAAACAAACCTGATTACAAATTTCAAACCATTTCATTTGGACAGAAAAAAAGCTCTTCTAGTCGAAGATGAATAAATTCAAGTCAAACCATACAATAAAATCATTGTGAATTTTCTTTTCTGAAAAGTTTCTAATTTTATAACCAGAAACAAACTACCAAAAAATTATAACTTTACCTATATTATTTTAATATAAAATGCATAAATAGAACAAAGTCTTCCATTGGATAATTTCAACATAATTAGAATATGCAATAAATATATTTCTTTTTTTCTACAGATAATAAAATCAATTTTCTTCAATTGAAACTTAATAAAGCCATCAAATTAAAGCTAGAGAAGAATGTATTATCTTTAATAGAATTCTTTATTTCAAAGCAAATTTTAATATAATAAAACTTCATAATAAAAAAGATATAACAATAGTCAAATTATTAATTTCAAACTTATAAATTAATTAAATAATTATTTAATTTATTTTTCAAAAAATTAGATCAATACAAGTCTCACATGCTATCTGGCAATGCCCAATCTATTTATTTCATTTCTTTAAGAACTTTTAACTAACTCTCACAGCAGATATTGCAAAAAAATACAAAATTAATATCGACAAACCCTTGTTTTTTAATATTGAGAACTATAATCTTTCAATAAATTAAATTTTTAAAATAAATAAAAAGATAATTTTATTTCTTTACTATTCAAATATTAAAACTTTTTAAAATATAATAGTATTCATTCAATAGTCTATTTAAACTTATCTATAAAAATTTTCAAATTTATAAAGACTTTATTATTAAAGACATTATTTTAAAACTATTCAATATAATAACTAATACAATTTCACCAATCCTAGGAAATACTCTATTGCTTTTAATTCAAAATCAAAATTATAAACCTATTTAAAAAACAATCACATAAACTTTATCAAAGTTAGATATAATAAACATATTTTCTAGATATTATAACATTAAAAGTTTTATGACCAGTAAATTAATAGCATAGTAGATAGTACTTCCTGATTTCCAAATACATATTCTTAATTCAATATCCATAGAAAGCAAAATGCATACTGTATATTTATTTTTTATTTGTGAATTTACCAATTTTCCTACAAATGTCATATACAAATATCCAGATTCAAACCAAATTTAGTTAGACTGCATAAATATAGAACCTCTGGTCTTTCTGATAATCACAAGCTAAAAACAGGTTAAAGCAAAAAAGGTTACATAAAAAAAGACTTCTGGTCTAACTCCAATAATAAGTCTATATTCCTTTTAACACAGTAGACTTCATAGTACAATATGTTAATACAAGTAGAAAACTTAAAAAGATTGTTGATATAAACACTAACATGTAATATAAGTGATGAGTTTATATTATCTATATATAGGAGTTGTATCTTGTTTGATATTGTGAAAGGAAAATTGCATAGTTACATAAGTATATGCAATGACGATCTCAAAAATGAAAAATCTAAGAGAAATGAGATATCTGTAATATATTTCTTTTCTTTGATTTCTTTATTTTATTTCAGATAGTTAATATAGTTAAGAAATTAAATATAGTAGCGATAGTTTAGATAGTTGATATATTTGATATAATTTTTTAAAACTAACATATATATAAAGCGAGAGAAAATGTCTAAATAAAATTAACTTCTAATTGCTAAACATCTAATTGCTTAACAACTATTTGTTTAAAAACAACTACTATTGCAAATGTGTGACATTTGAAGGTGAAACTGCAATTATAAAAAAATTTGGAAGAGTTTCAAGTAGTTGATAGTGTGAATGCTCATTGCTACAACAGAAACTTTGGTATAGTTTGAGTAGACGAATGTGCATGTTAATGAATGGAATTGAGTTTATTTTTGTAAAAAGAGAAGGATACTCGGACCAAATTATTATGCCTCAACCTTAACAAAACTAAGTATTAGAGAGGACTTGAAAAACCCCTCACAATATTTATATCTTTAGATTTGGCAACTTAAGCCAATCAAATTCCCTTGAAGTGTCTACTAAAAGAAAAATAATGTTGCACTTTACTTGGCATTTGTACTCCTAGATTTAATAGCTTGTGCCAACTAAGGATTACAGTTTTGAAGCATCTATTAGGAGGTACATACATGTGCAGAATCCTCATTCATAATTGCATAAGCCAAAAATATGAAGTGAAAAGATATGTGTTTTTATAACAAGATTATATTCTAGCCTTAGTGAAAAGAGGTAATCAAAGTGTCTTTGGATTTGCTTGTATAAAAAGGTTATCTTATATACCCTTCAACAAAATTGGATTAGCAAGTTAGATAATTTTAACTGGTGGCAAGATTTTTACCTTCTAAATAATTTAACCCAATATGTAGGCTTTATCTCTGATGTAAATTGGATTATACAGGTGAATTAGATTATGGTTAAACTTACAGTTAGTAGTAATATTAACATATACAAGATCATTTAAGTATATGATTCAAATCAATTTCAATAAAAACTATAATACTGATTGTTTTCTTCACCATAAAAAAAAAACAATATCAAAAGTTTTTACCTAAAACTTTGAAATCCAAAACTTCCTTTCAAAAATAAATTATAAATATGATTTAACATAATATATATAAATAACATATAATCAAAATATAATAAAGCTATAAAAACCAATATATTGTTATAGCAAAATAGCAAGTCTGTTATTAACTCAGGACAGTATTCATATTGTTGTTCTCAACGGCAAGTTTGTCGCTAATCTGGACCAAGACTCGTATGACATTAGGAGAGTGGGTCTATATCGCTAGCAATACCAAAGGTACATGTGGTGATAATTATCTTTATCTTCCTCTTCTCTAGGTTGGTTCCTCTTCTCTAGGTTGGTTCCTCTTCTAATCCTTCGTTGGCAAACTGCAGGGCTCGTGGATTCTTTCCAGGATAACTTAGAGACAAATAAGGTAAGTTTATTAATTATCATTGCACTAGCACACAATTGGATTTTTTACTAATTCGTTATTTTATTGTCTATCACAACTTATACATTATAATGGGATACTGCTGCTATTTATACATGATTGTGACACATCTCTAAATCTATCGTCGTGTAATGCAGAATTACCAAACTTCTACAAACTCTGTGCCTATCGGTCATGCATGATTGATGCATGATCGATCCCCCATGCGGTATCACGCCGGGCCCCACATGTCGTGTCATGTTCCCCTACTACAATTTTTATACTAACAATATAATACTATAAAAAGAATTGAAGAGTCATTTGCCTCTATTTCTTGAACTATCTTGTCAGTTAGACCTTGTTCCTTAATAATTGTGCAACAAACCATGGACCTTATCAATTATCCTCTTAGCTATGGAACTTCATTTTTAAGGTAGGTTTATTAATATATTCTTTATTAGAATATTATATAACAAGTTACAACTCTTCTTCTTTTTTAACTATTGTATTCTTATTGTATTGTTACTGTATATTATACTGTTTATTGTACTATTTATTATATATTATATTATTTTTCTTTATTGTCAGCAATATATTACTATTTATAATAGTGCTGATGTATTTATCCTAACTTGCAATACATTTTGCAATCAACTGATGCATAAGCTGATGCATCAGTAGTGGTGTATCCTGGCAAAGCTTAAATTGAAATATAGAAAAACCAAAAAATATCTATATTAAAATATACAATTTTTATATTAACAATATATATGATAATATATAATAATAATCAAACAAATATTATCAATATAATTATATAAATAATTAATAAAAAATTACAAACAGAATAATAAAGTTTACAGAATTATAAATATATCAAAGAATTATTAAATATATATAAAATTGGATTAAAAAGTTTAAAACTATATAATAAGAAAAGATTTAATCAATAAAATTATCACTATAATTAATACAAATACATCTTCAACTGTACAAAAAAATTATATACAATATTTTTAATAGAATTTATAAGAGTTTAAAAAAGAACTAGATATAGTAAAACAAATAATTTATAAAATGTAAAAGAAAAACAATATCATACAATAAAATAATAAAAATAAATAATCAACAAAATAAAGTAATAGACCTGTAGGTCTATAACATAGTAGTCAGTGGTCCCAGGTTTAGATCATAAGATATCAGTTCAACACCTAATAAAGGTGGTTAAATAAGAATTAATATGATATCTGATATCATAATCTGCTAAAGTGCTGTTTCTTATAAGAAGTCAATTTACATGCTGATCTGATAGGTATTAAGATTATAATTTCCAGAAAAGATGTAATATAATGATCATCTGATTGGTGCTATAATAATTGCCAGAAGCTGGAAAAACAAAAAGGTGTAGAAGGCATTCAGTTTAAGAAAAAAAATAACTTGGTGATCATTTCTTGTGATACCTAATGTTTCTTTCTGTAAAGTTCTTGCTAATCTAATTTGGGTTAGAGGATTTGCTCTATAGAAGTTCTATTTACTATAATAGATACTACTCCCAGTTTCCCTTTTACTTTTCCTTAATATATTTCCAGTTAGGAATAGAACTTAAGTGCATATATATCAAAAACCAGTATACAAGCTAATAAAGCCTTGGCATATTAGCTCAAGCCTCTATCCTTGGATAAACTGATAGTAACAAGTTGATATGTAAGTTACTTAAATATAGTTTTATTTATATATAGTAAACTCTGTACAATATACAATATAATATGTATAAAGTATCAAAAATATTAATAAAGCAAGACTCAGTTGGTGTTTAAAAATAAAACAAAATAATATAATAAAAATTAAATATATTAAATATTAATTCAATAATAAACTAAATAACAAATAATTGATTAAATTAAAATATATTATATAATTTTATAATTTCTTTTAATAAGCATTAATAAAGCTTTGACAAATTAATTAAAAATATATCAATAATTTTTGCAATAAGCTGTATAATATATGTTTCTGTATTATTATAAAAAAAGAATTTGATCAACAATATGATTCTAAATTAAATACAATTTCCAATTATTTACTATATATTACTTAATAATTCTATTATAATATAATTTTTGAAAATGTTTGAATTTAATTCTATCATATATATAAGTTGTATAATAAGAACAATCTTTAGTAAATTTAAAAAAATAAATAGAATTTTAGATTTGTAATTTACATATTTATATATTGTCACTGGTATTGATAAGTCTGTCACTAATGAAAAGCTAAGATTCATATAATGACAATAAGTGTTTTTATTATGGGTGAGGTGGATTTGATTATGGCCAAAAATGATTTTTATTAATTTTATTTCTAATCAATTATCTCTTTTTCGATATAATCATGATTCTTTTTATACATTAAATCCAGTAATTACATAAGTATCAATAAGAAAATAAAATAAACAAATAAAGAAAAGTAAAAATAAAATAAAGTAATGAAATCATGACTAGGCTATTATATAACACATTATTGTTTCGTCGTCATCTTACATAATTAATTAATTTTATTAAGCAGAGGCAGAACACATAACTTTTCCTGATTTTTTTCGCTTATACGATATTTTCTATCAAAGCTTTCATATTTTCATATGCTGGCTATTATTTCATCATGGCTTGTTTTAATTATGGCATGCAACATGTCTTGATGATTGATGTTGGTGACATATGTGTCGCTACTTTTCATATTACAATATACTTAATATAATATTCAATAAACAAGGTATAAGTCATTTGTTAAAAAACTCCTTATCACTAATATCAATTATAACACTAACTCAAATATTATTCTTATTTGAGAAAAAAATTAACTTACAATAAAAACCTTAGTCAATTTATTCTTTAACTTACTATTACCTATTTTGATACTTTTGAAATTTACATATCACTATCAATTAACTACTTTAATGCAATCAATATAATTTACTGGATTAAATTAATTGATTCTTATACAAATTTTCTAGACCTAACTTTAAGTTATTTTACTTTTCACAAGTCTATATTTTTTAACTAATTCAAGTTGTTAAGATGCCATCGTAGCTAACTGTTTAAAGAAATTTACATTATACTAGTGTAACCAATTATTTATCAAAATGATTTTGACAAAGCAAAAAATTTTACGGAAAATTATTTATTGTTAAATTTTGAGCTAGTTCAAATAATGATAGATACTTGCCTAAATCGGAATGAGATGACTATAATAAGACTGTTGTTAAAATGTATATGCATTTCAAATCTCAAATACATTTATAATTAGTA
This sequence comes from Acaulospora morrowiae, assembly GCA_910591835.1. Classification (NCBI taxonomy): domain Eukaryota; kingdom Fungi; phylum Glomeromycota; class Glomeromycetes; order Diversisporales; family Acaulosporaceae; genus Acaulospora; species Acaulospora morrowiae. The sequence continues at coordinate 13,811 of CAJVPV010000501.1, read as the reverse complement.
ATTGAATATTATACAAGGCAAAAAAAATTTAAGTACCTCTGAATAGTTTATATGTAATCTTTGAATAGGCAAATTCCATTATTCGAAAAACATACAGACTAATGCTATTAATATATTATCAAAAAGGTTACTTGACTGACATGTTAATACTTTATAAGAAGTTCAAGTTCTTGGATTATTTTCATAAAGATCTTTATATTTACAATCTTGTGGCTCAAATCTTAGTAAATAATAAAAGAATCGAATAGGCATAAGAGGTTTACTTGACATTTAGCAATTGAATCTAACACCAAACATTAAAATTTATAGAATTATGATTCATTTTATAGAAGTATAAAAGAATTCAAAGAATGTAATGCAAGTATTTCAGAAAATATGACGAAAAAAATTTACTGTGAATCATGTGACTCTTTTGTATCTGATAAGGTGTTTGTATGCAGTCAGAGATTTTGAGAGCTCAAAAATGATTATTGATTTGATGCAAAGTAATAATATGAAACTTAATATTAATCACTATAATGCTCTCATAAAGGCTTATGGAAGTGGATATGATAAAAATGTGCAAACAGAATTGAATACTATTGATTTAAATAATGATCCATCTAATAAAGATGATAAGGACAGCTTATTAAATCATTCTGAAAAAATCAAGAATGTATTGAGCATATTTAATATTATTCAAAATTCAAATCTATTTCCTAATGCCAATACTTTTCATATTATAATCAAGACCTTTACAAAAGCCAGAAATTTCATGAAACTTAAACTTAACCTGTCAACATATAATCCTAATCAAATTAATCTCTATTCATTATTTTTTTCAATCTTCATTATACTTTTGGTAAACAAATACAGTATATAACAAATAGATTTGCATCCCAGAATCAATAGCTATAAGCTTTTCATAAGTTTTTTTATTTTGTTTTGGTTTTTCATAAACCTATAAAAAAATTTAATCATTTGTTTTTTAATAATAAGTAATTTTGCAATTGCAATTAATTTTTTTAAATAATTATTTAAATATTTTCATTGAGTTTTAAAGTATAAAGATCAAAGATCTCTCTTGTTTTTTATAATAATATTGAGCTTTTTTCTTGATATATATATTACTCAATTATATATTGATTGATTATACAGATATGACAAATAGAAATAATTTTAATTCTTTCTTAAAAAATTTTATAATTGGATATTAATAGCATATACAAGATCCTTTTTTGACTTAAACTTTAATATAGTTTTTTGATCTTTCTGATTATAATTGTTGATTACTTATTTACAATTTAGTCAATAATATTATTAATAATCTTTTTATAAACACTTTTGAGCTTGAACTCAAAGTATATAAAATAACAAAGATATTAAATATATAAATAGTTAAGATTAAATTGACAAATATTTTATTTAGATATACCTAAACATGAAGTATAAAGTGAGTGATTACCATATTATATATTAATTTTATCAATTTCAACTATTGTTTCAGTAAACATTTTTGTGTATAATTTAAATATAGTTTCATAATAAAAGCTTAGTTCTTACTTTTGTCTATTTTTTTTTTTTTTTGTTTTTTTTATTGTTAAAATCTTTCTTTTTTTATTTTCTTTCTCTTTAATATTATATAGCTCTTCTTTCTTATATCCTGCAAATGAAAATAGTATTGATAACAAAAATATCTTTGAATAGTTTATGGTTATTAATTATTGAATAATCAAAAAGAATCATAAGTTATATATTAAAAGCAAATCAATAGAACCAATTACAATAAGTAATCATAACTTTCAAAACCATTCTGTGACTTGTTTATTTTAATATAATCTTAAGTTTTAATTGTTTGAAGTTAATATCCAAGTTGATATTATTAAAAAGTTTGTGAATTGAGAACTGATTTTTTTTTGTTATTTAAGGTTTTTTTGCTTAGTACTAGAGATGCAAATATATTGAAAAATTTTTTTAACAATACAGTGGATTACCAAAAGTTTATGGACACTTTTTAAAACTCAGTAAAAAAGTTTTTTAAATAAAAAAAAAATTTTTATATAATAAAATATTTACATATTAATTATATTTCTAATTTTACTTAAATAATCAATATTTTGTTGATTTTCCTCTAGCTGCAATACAAGCCATAATATAATGTGACATACTTTTGATTAATTGCTGACAATCTTCTAAACTTATTTTATTTCAACACCTTTTAATATGTTGCTCGAGTTCTGTTAAGTTCTGAGATTTAGGTGTAACTTTTTTAAGATAACATTTAATTATATGTCAGAGATTTTCAATAGGGTTAAGATCTGGGCTTTGTGAAGGCCAGTTCATAATCCTAACATTTTTTTCAGCAAGAAACTTTTTTGTAATTTTTGCAGTGTATGATCTTATATTGTCATGTTGAAACCAAGGCTGACCCATATCAATTTAATTTGTTATAAAAAAATTATAAAGAGTTGGCAAAAGATTCTCCTCAAGAGTTTCGACATAGATTTTTCCAAAAAAAACGGTAAAAAAAAAATTTATTCATTTTCTTTTATTTTTTGTTTTTATTTTTTTTTATTTATTTTTATTTATTTTTATTTATTTATTTATTTTTTTCTTTTATTTTTCGTTTTTTCTTACCTGTAACTAACATGTGAAGGGAAATGAGAGGGCCAATGCCAAACCACAAGAAATACCCCAATGCATAAGACTTGAGCTATAGCCAACCATAGCAGAAAGACAGTTGACATTCCATTCCTCATATGATTTATGCCATATATAGCTTTTATTTTCTTGTTGAAATTGAGAAAACATTGATTTGTCGCTTCAGATTACCTTCTTGAAATTATGAATAGATTAATCTTTATGCTCAAGACATCAGATAAGTCTTTCTTTGATATTCTTTTTGAAGACAAGCAGTTTAGGATAGATAATATAAGATTTTAATTTCTCATAATATAAAGTTTGATAAATAGTTCTTTTAAATACTTTAATTTTTGTTTTTGATGTAAAAAGATTTGTTAATTTTGCATTGCACAAAAACTAATTTTTTTTATTAATGACAAGTTTTTTAAGAATGATACAGACATGATTGTCAAGGAGTCGTGATTGTTCAGTTCAGGATTGTGGTTCCATAGATCTGATTTTAATAAACTTATTTATAATATTATTCACAACTGATTTTTTTATATCCGATATAAGTTGCAATAGTGCAATACAAATCTTTTCTTTGAAAACCATAAATTATAACCAATTTTTGTTTTGGATGTTGATTCTTTTCTCATGCCTATATTAGTAATTACACGAAATTTAGAGAGAAAAATATAAGATAAATAAAAAAATTTTTTTAATTGCAATATTAAATAAAAATGTCATTACATTTTTATAAAAAATTAATTATAATTATTAAAATAAATATTGTACAATTAAAAAAATAAAAGTGTTCATAAACTTTTGGCAATTCACTATAATAGTAATAGTAATAATAATAGTGACTTTACAATATTTAGAAAAATTTTCTCAAGAAAAAAAAGAAATGTTATAAAGATAAGTTTCAGATAAAATTGTGAGCATGACAATTATCTAACTATTCTTCTTTTGATTATTAATTATATTACAAATATAATTGTTTATAAGATTTTTATTAATATATATACTAATTTATATTTATACTCTAGATTATATATGTGGTATAAATTATTTTGCTGCTGACTCAATTGTCAAAATTCTCAAAAATAATTTTATCTGACTCAATTATTTTATATATTTTAATAATAACTCAATTAATTGTGTCAAATAATTATATCAAATTGTATCAAGCATATATTAATTTCTATTATATATATACTCTAAATTTTGTTATCAAAAAATAATTTTTTTTTTAAAAATATCTGTTTTTTGGATTAGCAAAAAAATTATGAATTATATAAATAATTTAAAATATATTGTATATAAATAATTTAAAATATACTATATAAAAATAAAAATATATATTATAAAAACCTGTGAATCTATAGCACAGTAAATAGTACTCTTAGATCTCCAAATATATGTCCCTAGTTCAATATTTACAGAAAGCAAAATGTATAAAATTTATTCTTTATTTGTGAATTTATTAGTTTTTCCACAGATGTCATACAAAAATATTCAGATCTTAATCAAATTTAATTAGGCTACATAAAAATAAAACCTCTGGTCTTTTTAATAATCACAAGCTAAAAACAGGTTAAAGCAGGAAAGATTGCACAAAAAAAAATTTTTGGTTTAACTCTGATAAAAGCCTACAATTCCTTGGTACAACAGACTCTATAGTATAAAAAACATTCTAGCCTGGAACTATTCCAATTCAACACTTGCTTAAAAGAAGAGAACTCCAAAAAGAAAATCTGAAATCACAGATAGTGACAAAAAGTATAATATCTTTTTTAAAGAATCAGGCAAAAAATATTTGAAATATTCTAATATTCTAATTATCTCTATAAGATATATAAGCTTTCTGCTCTATTATATTAACAGATTTAAATAGTTTAAAACTGGTGGCAGGATTTTTATTTCCTGGATTAATTCTATCTGACATGTGGACCTATCTACTCTGATATAAGTTCATATAGTTGAGTTATAAAGATAAATAGATAAACAATTACTAGAAATAATCAATAGGCAGTATTAATTCTATATATATAAGATATAAAATATAAACTCAATTGTTTATGTTTTCATATATAAAAGATACTTGATGTCTGTTTAGATATTATATATCAATAAAGATTTACATCAATACATATTTATCTTTTTTTTTTCAGGTAAAGAATGCTAATAACATATGACTTTATTAAGTGATTTATATTCAATTACATGACTACAAGGTCTATTTAAGTTAATTCGCACTCCTACCTATAGCCTTACCCAGTTATACGGATTGATCCATCCAGAAAGTGGATCCATATACTGGAAAGGATCTTTAGGGATAGAAATCCTATCACTAGTTTTAAACTATCTAACCTAATCTAGATCTTGGCGGTAGTCGTTTAAAGCATGTACCTTTCAGGATTGATTAGAACACCCGGATAACCCATTCAATATTTTTCACCTGGTTCCTTAAAGAAGGTACTGTACTCCTTGTTATCACCTGCGGTTTTCAACTTTCCTTGTAGAAATCATTTTCTTTTAAGCAAACACTGGATTGGAATAGCCCCAGGCTAGAGTGTTCTTTGTGCTATAGAGTCTGCCATGCCAGGGGGGTTTGTGGGCTTTTATCAGAGTTAAACCAGAACCCTTTCCTTGTGCAACCTTTTGTGCTTTGACCTGTTTTTAGCCCACGATCGTCAAGAAGACCAGAGGTCCCATTTTCATGCAACCTAACTAAATTGATCAGGATCCGGATGTTTGGAGTACAACATTTATAGGAAAACCGGTAAACCTACAAATGAAGGAATATTATGCGTTTTACCTCCTGTGGGTATTGAACTAGAGACATGCATTTAGAGACCAGGGAGTACTATCCATTGTGCTATTAACCCACTGGTCAATACATATTTATCTTTAAAATATATATATATATTATAATATATAAATCCTTATTAACACTCTTTCCCATATATACAAAATTACAATATTTGGTAAATTGTCAAAAAAAAGAAAAAAATGAGTTCACAAAGGACACTTAAAGGCTCAAGCATCTTCTCCAGACTCAACTGCAACATCAACGATCTCAGCAAGGGCAGGATCAGCCAAAAAAACAAAGAAATAATCCTATATACAGTATAAAAATTAGCAAAGAAACAACAACAAAAAAATAAAGAAATAGAAACAACTGACAGCAGCACAGTTAAAACAGCAATACTAGAAACAACTGTTTTAATCCCAGCAATCCAAAACTCCAAGGAAACAACTCAAAAACCCAAAAACAAAGAGTTATGGAGTCACGAAGTAGAAAGAGTAATGGCAGAAACATCCATAAAAGGGCAACAAATGTAACAAGAAACTAGCAAATATGTCAGAATTAATGACTCAGATATAGAAATGGAGAGGACAGAAACAGAACACAATGACTAGAAACATTAGCAAAAAATGAAGAATGGTCAATATATAACAAAGGCAAAGGCAAACAACTGACACACCAATGGAACAAACCTAGACCATGTTCTCTCTTTAATAGAAACAACAGATATGATAGACAAAAAAGTAAAGTCAGTATCAATACTATTATTATCCTGGGAAAAAACACAAGCCAGAAAATCCAGTATCTCATCAAGGCACTCGAATGCCTAGAAGGACTTCTTGCTATCCACAGTGAAAGAAAAAACATTCAAGAGCAGATCATAACCATCTTTGATAATCGCCAAGTAGCAGATTATGCATGTACTATCAAATTTTCAGATTTGAAGAACAAGTACTTGCAACATATACTGATGATCAATTCAAGCATCAAAAGGAAAACAGTATCAGAGTATGGAACATCCCCCTGGATGCCAAATACATAGAAGTATAACAAATATTTGCCAAATATGGACAAATTACAGGAATAGCCATGAGTACATAACAAATATGGCAAACTGCAACAATTACATATATGGATAAGAACAGCAAAGACTGGATAACAGACATATGGAGTGTCCCATTCAAAGCAGACATGGTTCAGATCTTTGATGCACAATGGAATCTGATACAAATGAAATAAAGAGGACAAATAGTAGCCAAACTCACAAATCTCCTGTCTAATATAACAACATTTGATAAATGTAAGATACTACAACTTGTTAAAAAAAAAACATGTTATATTTCATGCAAAGGAACATATCAAAGGAAAAGATTCATGGTTATTAGCTTTCAAACAGAAGAATATTTGCAAAAAGCCACAGGGGAAACATATTCAATTAGAAAAACACTTCTAAAATAAATACAGATAGATACTAAACTGTATGTAATCTATAACTGTGACATGTACAGTATCTTGCAGCCATGTACCCTATCAAGGAAAGAAGAAATTACTGGCAAATATACAATCAAAAACAAGAAAAAAATTTGGACAACTATACAAAAAATATAGACTAGTCAAAATAAATGAGATCAGAAAATACATTCCAATGCAACAACAATATAGAAGAGTAAAATCTGGCTCATATGTCATAGCAGTTAAAGCATCAACATATATATAGAAAAAGGAAGTGGCACCAAACAACCTGCAAGAAATTCTCAATATTCTCAAGAAACTATAGCAAGACATAACAGAAATTAAACAATAAATAATTGAAATGGATGAGAGAATCATAAATCTAAAATACTATGATGAGGATAGAATAGGAGCTATGGAAGAATCAGAATCTATCCAGACACACAAGAGAATAGCACCCCTTCAGAAAACAATCAAGAAAACAAATCTACCAAAAACAATGAAATTCAAAACCTATAGACACAACAGAAACAGATTCATATGACTATTCAAAACATGAATCAAACAATAAACAACCTAATAAACATTATCCACAAATTAATCCCTGGGAATACAAATAACATAAACAACCAATATTAATGGGAAACAATCAATGCACAAATGTCAATGCACAAGATATCACAAATAACCTATCAAATTTATACAACTCACTAGATAACTATCCAAAAGAAAACACACATTTGAATGAAAATATTTATAAGTCAATTTCACATATAAACAACAGCAACCTCAATATAACAATGGAAACTCAAATATATATACAACAACTCCAATCAATCAATAAAAAATCAAGACAACATACATTATACCAACCACACCTATATACCCAAACTGTGCCACACCCAAATATACAAAACAACACAATACCAATTCCCCAAAGATAGAAAAAATATGTAAGATATAGAAAATAACAATACACAACGTAAGAGAATTCAATGACATAACTAAAAAGGCAACCTGGTTGACATATTGTATAGAAGAAAACATTGATATTGAAATAATCACAGAAACACAAATTACTATAGAAGAATTCAAACACTGGAAAATGCAAGAATACCATACCACCTGGTGCAATAAATGCAAAGGAGATGGTATAATAATTATGATCCAAAATGATATTATAAACCACATAACTAACATCACAACATATCCAGGCAAAAACATTTGTATCAATCTAACTTCAAAAGAAACAAACACATTAATATTATTAATATATATATGCCAGGGAAGGGTAACCCAAAACATTTCCAAGTTAGCAAATGAGTGCAAGACAAGATATAAAATAGGCATAACAAAAACTGGCACATCATCATGGCAGAAGATTTCAATACTCTACATAATTCAAAAAAAGACAAAAAATCACCAGACAGTAGCTCAAAACCAATATCACACATATTACAAACTTAATTACATTGACACCTTCAGAGAAATATGGCCTGATAGATCACAATTCACCTAGACAAATATGCATATAATATGCACAAGAATCACTACATATGGATATCATCAAAGGAGGATTGAAACCTGATTGATACAAATATAGAATCATCAAATATGCTCACAAATAGTAATCATAATATAGCCATATGTATCATTGAGATGACTGAAATTATAAACAGAAAACTCTCAAAACAAATATACAAATCCAATACTATATTTGACATCAAGAATACAAACCAAAACAATGGAAGAAATATAAACAACAAATTGAAAAAATAATCAAACAAAACAATAAACACAAAATAGAAGAACATTCATTAAACTGAATATGAAATCTAACATGGGAAATCATATATAAAGTAGTATATCAACATATCAAAAAGAGCAAATACAACAATATAAAGTTACAAACAATTCAATATACTTACAACAAATATACAAAAATAACAAAACTGAGAAAATTGAACATATGGGCTAAACACCATTTTATCCTAGGGAAAAGAATAACAGATATCAAAAACAATATTACAAACATAATTAGTAAGATTAATAAAGAGATCCAAGCCATTGAATCATCCTCCTGGGAAGAAACAAACCCTAAAAGCATCAAGATTACAACTTGAATAAAAGAAATTAAACAGATCTATAAGATAACCAAACAAGTATTAGAAAAAAATAATCAAAAGATCAAATCAATACAAATATAAAAACATATTAAAAACAGAATCTCAAACTTTTCAAACAACAAGTGCAAAATGATAAACTTAATTTTAAATAAATCAAAGAACAGCATTGTAATAAACAAGCTAATAATCAAAGAGCCAGAACCCCAGGCTATAACAGATTCACAGAAAATTCTAAAAATGGTAGAAGCATACTTTCAACAATATAGGCCAGTAGAAAAATAAACAGAATGACAAGAGTGGACAACATGGGAATATGAATACCAATTAAAAGAAGATATTCAAGCAACATAATATTATAAAATAATATCAATAATTGAAGTAGAAGAAGTCTTAAAAGTAATCAAGAACATATCCAATGACTCTGCATTAGGCAAATCAAAAATCAGCTATTCAATGCTCAAAAACTTGAGGAAAGAAGTCCTTAATAGAATTATTAAACTATTTAATACAATACTTCTTACAGGAAAAATATTACAGCAATGGTAACAAAACATCATATATCCAATCCCAAAAAGAACAAATTGGCAGTATCAACTTAATCAAACCAGATCTATTACACTTCTCAAAACAATTAAAAAGGTGTTCACTAAGATCATTAACAACAGATTAGCATGGGTATTCACAAAACACAACATTTTACTGGAAAGAAACTGGGCAGGTCTTCTAGGTAACAGAATACAAGAGCCAATCAATATAATCAACAGTATTCTAAAAGAAGCAAAAGAAAGAGGAAAAGAATACTGGCTACTTAGTCAAAACATAAGCAAGGTATATGACTTAATAAAATATGATTTTCTTAAGAAAGCACTTGAAAGAATCAAAGTTCCAAATATAATCACAAATATAATTATGAACCTCCTAGAAAACCACAATAACCAAGTTATTATGTGCTATATATTAATTAATTCCTTCAATTCTACAGTAGAAATCGATCAGGATGATACTATTTCACCACTTCTTTGGAATATACATGTATATTATAATTCACTTATTTGCAGAATCAAAACAACAAAACTGGATTACAACTTTGAAATCCAAAGACCATCTGAAAAACAAGGAAAATGGACAATAAGCAATATTAAAATAGCATCAGTTACCTATATGGATGATATATACTGAATCACTAATAACAAAAGGAATATAAAAAAAATCATGAAAATAACAGAAAGTTTTGCAAAGGTTGTTAATCTCATAATTAATTTAGACAAAACAGCTCTAATTACAATAAACCCAACAATAGAAAAAACAGTTGAATAGGTAAACTCAAAATATATTCCAAGGAAAAGAAAGAAGCCATATGAATCCTAGGAGTTTGGATCATAGCAATGGATAACAAAATATATCAACTGCAGCTAACTAAAGAAAAAGTGTGAAATGTTATAACAGTACTCTACAGAAGCCAAATTATAGACAAACAATACAAATACATCATCAATCACATTTTATTTTCAACTATAGAGTATCTAATACAAGATATAATTATAGCAGAACACATATGCAAAAAGATAGACAATATAATAAGAGCCAGCTTCAAATATAAAAACAAGCTTCCAACAATAGCTATCAATAGTGAAATATATGCAAACTTTGAATACAAGATTTTTAGTACACAAGAAAGACAAATTTAACTACAGATTAAACACATAATACAAAATCTCAACAAATAGAATGTGTGTGGAAAAATCATAAAAGGAAGATTATAACATCTGCAGAATTAGGCATGAACTACAAAAAACATCCTTAAAAATCCAAACCAAATTCCCAATAACAAGAAAAACTTCATAGGACAAGTTTTATAGTTACTTTGGAGTCAAAATATCACAATAAGGGAAAACAACCAAAACAGTCTGGTAAAGATGATAGAACAGGGGCAATACTACACAATACAAAAAATAATGAAAATAGAATGGTTTAAAGCAAATCATTACAATATTAGCAAATACAATATAATGTTTATAGAGCAGCTAACAAATAAATATCAAACATATATACTGAACTGGAGACAAGTTAGAATAACAATGAGGTACAAGCCAATAAATAAACAATCCAAATGGTTTGCAAAAATAAGAAACCAATACAGCATACCAGACCTAATAATGAACAACTTCAGAATCAATATAACAGGACTTGTACAATCCAATTTAATACAACAATTGAAAGAAATCAATAATCAAAACATCTAACAAAACAAATATATGACATGTATCATAAACCAAGAGATATATATAGGAAAAAGAATTGTTGGAGAAAAAATACAGGAAATACAATCCAGGTACAACTAGGGCTCCTAATGATATCAGTTCAATACCAGTTCGATACCAGTTCGATATTTAATTTACTATAAATTTATATGAGTGGGTCACAACCCATATATTAAATTTACTATAGATTGATACTATTTCGATACCATTTTGATATCGGTTCAATACTTTTCGGAGCCTTAGATACAACACATAATTAGAATAATAAATGATTTCCCCTACAGAAATGTCAAGGCTGCAAATATAAAACAGAAATGGGAATAGAGTGTAAAAGATCAATAAACACTAACCAAACAGTTATTATTCCAGTCACAAAAATCAAACATAGTTCAAAAATATATAACAGCATTATTGATTATATGAAAAGAATACAAGTATTACTGTCCACAATTCAATACAACATATGGCAAATCACAGAGTATAAAGAAGGTACCAAATGAAACACAAGTACAGCAAACAAATCCAAGACAAATAAGAGACAAGAGATTGAATTAATAGGAAAAAACTATATACAAGCAGGGATCCAAGCAATATCAGAAATAAACAAAATCAAAAAATGAATCAGGAATTGAACAAATATTGAGGCATATATAAATGATTCAGTAGAAAACATAGATATATACAAGTGCAAAATAGATATCAGATAGAACATTAGAAACATAGAAACAGACAAATATAAGAAATTCAAAGCCAATATAGTTAACTTTCCATCATCAACCCATGAAGAACTAATAGCAATTCTCAGTCTACTATCCAGTATTTCAAAGATAGCAACATTATAATTTATACAGACAGCCAAATAGCCATACAAAATATACTAAATCAAAAGGGAAAAAGGAAGAAAATCATACATACCACAAACTGGATAACAATTAAGCAAATCAAAACAGCAATCAAAAACAGAAAAGAGAAAACTGAGATGGTTAAAATAAAGGTATACATTGGCATTTAAGGAAACGAAAGAGCAAATCAATTAGCTAAAGAAGATACATAAATAACAAAAGAATGAAAAATAAACATCAACATCAAGAACCAAACTACCAATGCCACCTTACTTGAAATAGGATAGTATTAGACACCAATATCAATAAATTCATCAAAAAGCAAAACAATATAAAATAGACAGCAAAATGGCTCATCAGAAACAAACATATGGCATGAATAGCAAGTGGAAAAGAGAAAGAAATAGACTAGAAAGCATTGTGGGCAGCACAACACCCCACAAAAATATCTGGCAAAACAATAAGCAAGCAAGACTATAAAAGCCATAACTTCAGATACAAATTACTTAATGATAAACTATCAATCTTCAACAAATTGAAAGAAAGAAAACCAGAACTATATAACAAAACAATCTGCACAAAATGTGAAAAAGAAGAAATATTACAACACCTAATACATATCCATTGGAAAGATATCATCATACAAGAATATGAGAAAGCACTAAAACTGTAAAAGTCAAGAATAAAATCTTTTTATTAGAAACTTTTAGGCATGAATAGAATAATTTTATGGTTATAAAATTATTAGTTACTTTATTTCAAGGTCAAAAGGGTATTCTTAAATATATTTTCAATATTACAACCTTTTCCAAATAAATAAATAAAATAAAAATACATAGACCAGTGGGTCAATAGCACAGTGGATAGTGCTCTCTGGTCTCCAAATACATGTCCCTAGTTCAATACTCACAAGGGGCAAAACACATAATATTTCTTTATTTGTGGGTTTATCGGTTTTCCTACAAATGTCGTACTCCAAATATCTGGATCCTGACCAAATTTAGTTAGGCTGCATGAAGATGGGACCTCTGGTCTTCCCGATGATCACGGGCTGAAAATAGGTTGAAGCATGGAAGGTTGCATGAGGAAAAGGCTTCTGGTCTAACTCCGATAAAAGCCCACAAATCCCCTGGCATGGCAGACTCCATAGCACAAAGAACACTCTAGCCTGGGGCTATTTCAATCTGATGCTTGCTTAAAAGAAGAGGACCCGATGAAAAGGGAAATTCGAAGCCGCAGGTGGTGACAAGGAGTACAGTACCTTCTCTGAGGAATCAGGTGAAAAGTATTGAATGGGTTATCCGAGTGTTCTAACCAATCCTGAAAGGTACACGCTCTAAATGACTACCGCCAGGATCTAGATTAGGTTAGATAGTTTAAAACTAGTGATAGGATTTCTATCTCCTAAAGATTCCACCCGGTGTGTGGATCCACTTCCTGGGTGAATAAATCTGTATAACTGGATAAGGCTATAGGTGGGAGTGCAGATTAACTTAAATGGACTCTGTAGTCATGTAATTAAATATAAATTATCAATAAAGTCATATGCTATTAGTACTCTTTACCTGAAAAAAAATAAAATAAAAATATATAAGATATTATACATACAGTATATCTATATAAGACTTAACCTTTCAGAAGACATATACATAATTACATAGTAAATATAAACATAATAAAATAAATAGAAAAGAAATAGTAAATAAAACCCCTT
>CAJVPV010000500.1:0-21437 GCA_910591835.1 Acaulospora morrowiae | reverse complement strand
CCACCCTTGATTTTTAATTCATTAATAGATTCCCGAAGTGCACTCATCCCTTGATGTGATCTCAAAAAAAATGATACTAATGTTTGACACTTATTAATTGTATTAATGGCAAACTGATGCTTGCATATATCCTTGGAAATTAAATTGATATAATGTACAATACATCACATAGTAATAATTTGCAGATATTTTTTACCAATAAGATTTTGTGCGACCTTACAATTAGCTGCTCCATCTGTAACCAATCCTGCAATTTTATTTTATCCAATAGTATTAATGATTTTTTTAACATAATTGATCAAAAACTCTCAAGTAATGCTTTCTGATAATACATCTTCAATAGCCCAAAGATATTCATGTTTATTAGGTGTTATCAAAATAAAATTATATAATTGACGATTACTAGAATTTAATTGATTAATAATTGCGACACAATTTTGGCATTGCGGCAAAGTTGCAACAAATTTAATAATTGTGGCAAATCACATGATTGCATCATATTGATTTAATTGCAGCACAATTGTGGCAAATCACATTATTGTGTCATATTGATTTATTTGCAGCTAATTTATATAATTGCACCACAATTACAACTTGCAGCACATTAATTGCAGCACTATAAAAATTTCAAATAATTGAGTCAATTGTAAAATAATTTTAGCCACATGTATAGTATTAACCACTATACTATAGACCCACAGGTCAAAAAAGAAAGATAATAAAATTTTCAAAGGTTGTGTTAAGACAAACATTAGATTCAGTAACTTTGTTTGAATATGTTGTAAAAATTAAATTTGTGTTATGGAAAAAGAAAGGTAAAAGGAAAAGCATTTGTTTGAATATGTTGTAAAAATTAAATTTGTGTTATGGAGAAAGAAAGGTAAAAGGGAAAGCAATTATCATAATCATAAAGGGAAGATACTTAAAGACAAAAATTATAAAGGAAGGCTGCCATAAGCCTTTTCCCATGCAACTAAGAGCTAAGGAAGACTCCCAACTTGCTTAGGTCTTGATCAGAGGTTCCATCCCAATGCAATAGTGTTTCTTAAAGTCTTTATGTCCTTTAGGTTTAAAGTTTATTCTTTTTTTTAATATATATATATATATATATATATATTTATTAATAACTAAAAATATAATTGAATTAAATAACTCTTTTCACTGATCCCTTTGTCAACACAAAAAACAGATATTTCAAGGAAATTTTTATATTTCTTTGTAATAAAGTTTACACACTTTCATTAACAATACTTATACCAAGAGACCACAGTCTTTCCCACTTGTTTCTTTCTTTTTTTGACATAAACTTCTTATATTTCTACAAATAAATATAAGAAATATCTACCTATAAAGTTAAAGGCAAGAAAACTTTGTTAGGAAAAAGAACTTGTAAAAAAAACACATTCCTTTCTTTCTCCAGGGATTCAAGACTCTAGAAAAGACTGGCATAGTTTTTAGAACTTTTCTCTTATCTTCCTCAAGCTTTCTCCTATCTTTTCAAGTATGTAAACTTTTTTCTAGTTTTTTCTAGGGAATTTAGCCTATCTCAGTTTGACCCTGAATTTTTGATTGCACTGGAATCCTTGAATAATAATTGGCTCGAATTTAGGACTGGTTGATCTATATGTAGCAAGAAATGTAAACAAGACATGTAACTCTTATGTGCCATATCTTGTACAACACAAAACCTGATGATACAATTGGACATAGTGAAAAGAGAAAGGTGACAAGGTGCTCTTTTTGTTAAGAAGTGTTATGATGTTTCCCTCTCTCCTCTTGAACTGGATTTTTTTCTCTTCAAGATCAAAAGAAGGTTCATTCCAATTTAGTAACAAGCTCTTTCTATTGTTGATTATCTCCAAAAATGGTTGAAAAAAGGGGTTTTGAAATTATCTACTAATTAAAAGAAGCCATAAATCCTTGAAGATTAGGCTGGAAGAGAAATTGCCAATCGAAATACCAATTCTTTCTAAAGGTTAGAAGTCTTCGAGTATAAAATTTTAAGAATTACTCTCCTGGAAGTGTCCTTAAACATTTTTGGTTAACAATGAAATAACAGAAATTAAATGGTTTGCCCAGCTGCAAGTGGTGGTAAAGGATTTATTCTGATGGATTGAAGTTGATATTGGAGAATTTTTATTTATCAGAACAAACTTTTCTATTATCTTTTCAATTCCCCTTTAATTTCTTAAAAAATAAAAATTTTTTTTATCTCTTAGGATTACAGGTTTGTATTGGGGTGACAGTCTGAATATAGGCTGGCTATGATTTTTCTTAAGGCCAAAGAGCAGTTTTGGAAAAGGAGCAATTTTATTATTCCCTATGATTATACTTAAAGAGTTACACAACTCATTGATGGGTGTTCTGCATTAGATACAGTTTAGCTCTAGTATATAGCCTTAGGGCTTAATGTATTATTGTAATATATCTTTAAAGATTAATAAACATAGTGAATGCAATCTGATTAGAGAAAAAAAAAATATATAAATAAAAATATAATTGAATTTAATAAATAATTGAAAAATGATTTAATTAATTAAAGATAATTATTTAAAAACCATAATTAAAAAAAACAAACTATGTAAAAATAAATAAAACTTTTAATTTTTTTTTTAAATTTTAAAAAAAAATTTTAGCAAAAAATATATTTTAATTAATTATTAGAACTTGAGAAAAAAAAGAAAACAACTGAAAAGTTTTTTATAAAAAAAAAACTTGACAAGAGCCTTTTCTTGTTTCATTAAAATTTTTTTAAAAAAAAAAGTTTTTGTTGTTTACGAATTTTCTTTTATCTATTATTATTATTAAAAAAAATTCAAATAGATATTAATAAGATAATATATACGTAATTAATAGCTAACCATTGTTATCATCTTTTTTCTTTTATTTACTTGAATTTTAAAGTTTTTAAATATTATTTATATATTTGACAAGTTATAATTAATTTATTTTATTTAAAAATCATTAATATAATGAAAATAAATAAAATTTAATAAAACTCACTTATTAAGACTTATATACAAATAGATATTTTAGTTCAATTATTTTAATAATAATTTAAAATTATCTTAAACTTAGTATTAAATTATATTTTCATGCTTTATAAATAGAATGCAGTATATTTTTATGTATTGTATATTTAAGATTGTATAATATTATGACTTGAATTTAACTATAAATTCTTGTTTTTATTTAACTTTAATGACTTTTGTTTATCTATTTGCCTGAAAGTTCAGTGTCATTGATTATTTTTAATATTTACAAATTCGCCTAACTATAAGCTTCACCCTTTCAAATAACTATTAGGATCATTTTTTTTAATTATGTGCAATGATATTTGAGAATTTTAATGTTGAAAATGTAAACGTCTAAAGCAATTCTAATTTCATGATTATTAAAAATTGTAAACGGCGATTGAAATCTCAAGATTAATCTTCCTAATCCAAAAAGTTAGACAGTTATTTTATACACGCTTTCTGCCCATAAATAAGTGCAGAAAGCTAAGAAGTAGTATTCTATTGATCTATTGGCATAAAAGGTAGGTTTTAAATCTCTCACGTCACCATCTATCTATAAAAGATTGCCGAAAGAATAATAGTGTTTGAACTTCAGTCCATATTTTCATTCATTATTTCTACCTCATAATCTCCAGTGTAATACAAATCATTTTCTTCCTCCTGTTTTCGACTTTCAGCTGATTCGATCAACGAAAAAATTTTATTAAGATCTGTGAAACGAAACATTATCATCGCACGAGTAAACAAAAATAAAATACCTCTTTCGCCAATTTCGTCCAATCGGTCAATTACAACCTTCATTCCTGCGTCAAATTCCCTTGATAGTTTTTCGTTCCATACTCTTAATTCCTCAACAAAAATTTCATAATCATCAATATAACCTTCATAATCGTCAACTTGTGTTTCGAAAATTTCCAGTTTTTTGTATACCCGATTTAAGTGAGCTTTGTTCCTGTGAAGACGTACTAACATTTGATCAGCTATATTGTAAACGATAAAGAATTAGTCACGTGTATTTAAGAAATTGTCAACGAAAAGCGGCAAGAGGTTGGGCCAAGCTTTTACCCAAGTCGCATATTGTGAGAAAAGTATCCATATCATATTCGGTTGAATATTCGAAAACTCGATCTAATATTTGATTTATCCCGTTTTCCATTTTTTGAAAAGTTGACGTTGTTGAAGCGGCAAAGCGTTCTAGCGTGTACCCTCTCTGTGGGAGACCCATTATTTGGAAAGGTTAATTTTTTACAAGTGTTATTTACTTTGAGAGTTATATCGCGTGTGCTCGTGATATATTTCTTATTTTAGCATAGCACGGTTCCTTATGTAAATACGTAATGCGTCAACTATGTTGAGTATGTTACATTATTTAAAGCAATGACAGAGCTGGTGCTGAGTCAACTGATCATTTGCATACTTCATCAAACGATCACTCGTGATTGGCTAGGGAAAATCTAATAAATATGTAGCGTGGAATCACGTCCAAAAACTCGAACACACATAAAGACTTTACTCACAGATATGAACTTTATAAACGTTGAAGTCACAGAGGAAGGTCTCGCAGTAACCTATTCCGACGGCAGCCCTGATAATTATCCTGATGTTACTACGGTACTTGACACCAGTGGCACTAAATCACATTATAGAACCGTTGGCGAAAATGAAAGTAAATTTGAACTTTATTTAACAAAACTTGGCGATTGCCTTGGTAAAGCTTTGGTAAAAAATGATATAATCGTACCAAAAGGTATTTTTTGGAGCTTTTACGTGGCGATCGAATCTTTTGCAGGTTTTCGATACTTCAAATCATTATTCACCTTGCTTCAATTCTCGTAAGCTGTCTTAACTGGTCTTCCCAAGGGCTACAAACTATTTGAAAATATCAAGGAATATCCACAAAAGCTTAACAAGCCCGCGAGGAAGGATACATATCTTTTTGGTGAGTTCACATTGTAATACGCGTTTACTTAACCTTCAAGGATGTTTTCTGATCAATTTGACATGTCTCAGGTAATGGTTCCAAGTATCGGTCACCCGCGGAATTTGAAGACCATCTTCTGTGGCTTGCTTCTGATAAAGAGATTCCCTGCTTGTGTAAATATTGTCACAAAGATGGACAAAAGGCTTCTCCTTCATCCTCTGGATCTTTAAAGTCTCCAAAGTCACCTAAAACCGAAAATTTCTTCTCTTCAACTAAAAAATGGTCCTCAGCGCAAAAGGGGAAATCCAAGGCTTTGATAAATGTCAAAGAAGAAAGCTTACTACCGAAAATAGACAATAAATCACGACGTGAAGACATCGTGTGGGCAAGCGTTCAATATGTGTTAAATCCCGCTCAACGAAATTCACTACTCAATGAGAAGGGGGGAGATCAGATAAAGTATTGGCCGGCAATTGTTCGCGAACGCTCAAGGGCGATGCACGATCTTGGTAATTCTACTAGCATTGATTCACCGGATGCCATGGTATTCTATACTTTGCAGCTGTTAATGTTAGCTGGAACGAAGAGAGTACAGCAGTACGCTATTCTTCCATGGTTAGCTTACAACACCAATGACTTAATTCAATCAATCGAAAATTCACTACATAATGATAATAGTGCACATCTGTTTAAGAGCTCTGCGCGTGGTGAATTTGTGGGCAAATGGTTTAGAGCTATCGAACAGGCAAGTGAGATATCTTCAACATATACCCCTATACTGGAATATAAGTATTGTTTACCAAATGGCTACCTTAAATATATTGAGCTTGCAAACGAAAGGCGATTATTGCAACAAATGGAATCTTATCCTCATTATAGAGCTATTTTTCTGGGTACTGAACTCTTGAAGGAGGATGACTATGTTCGTTTGGTACGGCCATCTCGAGAATCACACGAGAGACTACCGATTTTTAAGATCAATACTATCTTTATGAATTCTCAAAATAAAATTCAAATGAGTGGGGACATGTTTCCTAGAGGACCATCAAAAGGTGATGGCGATTCGTTTATGTTGAAAAAATTGAATAAAGACAAGTTTGAGTATACAGTCGACTTGTCAGAAGTCTCTGGGCGTTTTTACCAACTGTATACATCCATCAATCAGAGTATGTCATGTACTATTCCCGTATCCTTCGCAAACAGGATGTCTATTATCAGTGAGACTACAAAATTGAACGAAGCTGATGCGAGTAATCAAACACCAAGGAAACAGATGGCTAAAAGATCAAAGCCACTACCCCCTTTACCAAGCAAGAAAGTCAAGGTTGAAGAAACATCAGTCACAACTGGTGATTTTGTTTCGCCGCAAAATAACGATAGCGCAAAAGCTCTGACTCCTATTATTAATGTTATGGAAAATGTCTCCCAAGAAACCGAAATAGGAAATCCTAATGGGAATGGGATTTCTACTAGCATCAAAACTACATCCAATTCGATAATAGTTTCTCCAAGTCTTCCTTTTTTGAATGAGAATGAGGAGGAAATGTCAGAAGCCGAATGCGTCTAGGTGTGATTCGGAAACATATGTGAGAAAATATGCGGTGTATTTGTTGGGAATAAGATTGAATTTTGGATTGTCTTCGCTGCATGTTAATGTATATACAGTACATAGATATTCATATTTGCAAACCATGTACCTTTCCTGAACATAATATAATAACTGTTGACTATTTGAGTGAGCCATTTAGAAGTTTTTTGGCCGGTCATGACCGTAAAATCTTTGCGTAACTCACTGCCGGCAACTTTTGCTTATACTCCTTCAACCTCTAATAGATCTCTATTATTGGGAATTAATCGGTTGAGTAATAGGTTGTTGACATTTAATAATGATTTAAATTCGGGTTGACCAATCAAACTTGGCCTCTATAAATGAAGTGAACGGTCTCCTTAATAATTTAAATAATTCGTTTTTATTTGCACTCAATATAAAAAACCAATGATCGCAGATCTGGAACTGCCAGATGAAACTATTCGAGAATCAGTTCAAATTTGAAAAATTGTAGCAGGCAATTTATTTGAAACCCGTTAAAAACAAATTATGTTAAAAATAGTTTTACCAATGCAATGCGTATTGCACAATTCAGACTTCAGAGAAAGGTAGGTTGTAAATTTAATAATCACTCTTGCCTTTCTTAAGAGCTAATGCCATTAACAAGTCAAACTCGCCAGTATTTTTACACATCATATGGAATAAGGATTCGGGGTTCGCTATTAGATTGTAGGGACTATCGAAAATTGGGAAATTATTATCATTTTGCAATTTTTTTTAGAACAAAAATTGAAAAATTACCTATCAAATTCAACAATGTTACCGTTATCTATAAGGTTAAGATAGGTCACATGTTAACACAAGGCTCAAAATAAAGATAACGAATGAATTATTATGAATTTCTTCTCATACCAAGAACTAAAATTTTATCATAATCAATTACAGTACGTAGCCTATGTGCAATGCACATTATTGTGCAATCCTCAAACTCAGTTCGTATCATCTTCTGAATTTTTTCATCCATAGAGAAGTCGATACTTAAAATTTAAGAAGATCGTTACATCCAAGTCAATTCTCGTGGATCACATTTTTTTTTTAAAAAAAAGTACCTACCTAGCCGTAGCTTCATCCATCACTATTATCTTGGACCTTCTTAGTAAGGCTCTGGCCAAACAAAGTAATTGTCTTTGACCTTGACTAAAATTCTTACCACCTTCACTTACAGGGGTGTACAAATCTGTGAACACGTTTACATTGTCACCCGTTGTGCTAGAACCTGAAGCAATCTCGGATGCCGAAGATATTAAGTGAACACGACGTAGTGATTCCAGTAACTCGTGGTCGTCATATTGAGAGAACGCGTCAAGGTTTGATCGTATTGTACCTGCAAGGAATGAACAAAAAATTTTTGTAAATGAGCACAATTATTCAGAAGACTTCAACAACAATTACCACTGAATAATATCGGGTCTTGTGGGATAATAGTGATTCTCGACCTGAGGTCTTCAACGCCAATTGATGAGATGTCAATTCCATCAATCGAAATATGTCCACCTGATGGCTCGATAAAACGAAATAGTGACAAAGCTATTGTCGATTTTCCGGATCCAGTCCTGTTACAGATTAGAAAGATTAGTTGGTAGCATGTATTAATCCATAACAAAAAATGTTAAATCATCTTTAACCTTCCAACCAGCCCTACTTTTTCCCGACCCTTCACTGAAAATGAGATTCGATGCAACACGGGCTCAGAATCAGAAGCATATTTCACCTCAAGATTTTGTACTGATATGGAACCGCTATGCGGCCAATTAGCAGGGGGTCTAGGTTCTATTATAGCTGGAGGTTCTTGTGGAATTTCGGAAAATTCGCTAACTCTCTCCACGGCATTCAGACTCATTTCCAATGAAGTGTATTTTCTCACTGACCACATTATTTGTTTGGTAAAATTCATAGCAAATGACAGTGACAACCCAGCTAAACCTGCACCTATGTGTTCGAGATCCCACATGATGAATAAACCGGCTAGGAATGTCACAAACGACCCAGTGATGTTATATAGAATGGATAGCCAACGGTTAACCAACCAAACGTAAAAAAATGGTCGCAAGTTTTTATCAATTCTGAACATTAAAATAGATAACAACGTCAATTACTATTATCAAAAATGCAAACAAATAATAAGTGTACGTGATTTTTACTTTAATAACATTTCTTCCATGAAACGTCTAGTAGCGCCGAAAGCTCTAATCGTAGTTATTCCACTAAAATGAAGAAAACACGTGTCAACATAAAGTATCAAAGAGTATAATTTATACTGAAAATTTCTTACACTAAAGTTTCAGTAAAATGCGAGTATAACGGGGATCTGGTCACCGAATCCATTCTCTTAAGTTCGCGAGATGCCTTCGCATATATTGACCCGACCAATAAGAATATGGCACCTGAATTAAAATTAATTAGAATAATCCTGAAGAACACGTATTGGAAGGTCAAAAATATCGCTATATCGATTACCGAAAATGATCGCAGCAACAATGAATTCTGTAAAATAAAGTAAAATAATTAATATAAATTCGATTTCTGAGAATCTGGTCATACTGCACTCGCCTTTTGTAATAGCTGTTATAACCAATGTAGTACTAATCATCATGATGAACTATACATTTGAATATATAGCTGTTTAAAGACATATTTACAACATATGAGACATTTTTTAAAAAAAAATTACGTTGATTAGAAACCATGCAAGGTTGCCTACAATTGATATATCTTTTTTTAGAAAAGAGTATTATTCTGGAAAACACCGAAGCACGTGCGATAATCACAGTATTACCTATCAAACTGCTGTCAATGGTTTCAAAGTCCTTGCTGAATCTATTCAAAATCCTTCCAACTGGCGTCGTATCGAAAAATCTTAACGGTGCTCGAATAACTTGGTTAAGTAGTTTTTGGTAAAGCTTTTTTGATGCTTTCAAGGATCCATAATAAAGCCATATGAAACGCGAAATGCCAAATAAAACGGACGCGAATGTAATGATCACATAAATGTTCAAATAATATTCTACACTATGTGGTTCGTCTAAATCTCTAAATATCCCATTAAGAATAATCCAATCAAATCGTTTTATAAAGGTGATAGTTGTAATGGGTTCGTGATTCGAGTTTATTATATCTGCATCAGACCACGTTTTGAGCCACCATGATTCCAATATGCGTATACCTCCGGAGCCAACAAATAATCCAGCTACAATCATCCAGTAGAGCATATGTCCATTAGCTCGAAAGTACGTTGCATAAATCTTTAGTCGAACCATGCCGGTCGGACGCGCTATAAATTCGTTTGATGTCATGTATGTTCAGTATGGTGCCATGAAACAGTACAATAGACTAATATAAACTACTTACACTCTTCTTCAATAAGAATTTTAGGATCAGCATTCTTTTTAGGTTGTGTGTCCTCAATTTGAATAGTGGCTTTGGTAGTTATCGATGAGTGAGGGGCAGCATCCTCGATCGCCGTTACGGTGAAATCCTGAAATCCTGATCGACTGTTATATTCCTGTAGTATAGGGACTAATGTTCCCGAATTCTTCAACTCAGAAATATTCCCAGATGCCTTAAGTTCACCATTGTTAACTACGACCTAAAAAGAAGGCATATAACATTAAAAAATAGTTAAGAAATAATAAAATGCAAAAGTGTATATCTCATATTTTCATGTGAAATTTTTACCAAATAAGATGCACCCGACAAGCATAAACCAACATGATGTGTTACAAGAATTCGAGTACGCCCTTCCATCAATGGACCCAAAAAACATTCATTCATCAAATGCTGAGCAGTGTGTGCGTCGACAGCACTAAAAACATCATCTACAAAGATATGTTTTGCCCGGGAATATACCGCACTGTAACATAAAATTTTTAATATTTTCCACTGGTAACATTAGATTCATTATTCATCGATAAAATGCATTTACCGAGCCAAAGCGCATCTTTGTTTCTGTCCTCCCGAAAGTGTTATCCCTTTCTCGCCTAT
Organism: Acaulospora morrowiae; assembly: GCA_910591835.1. Lineage (NCBI taxonomy): Eukaryota > Fungi > Glomeromycota > Glomeromycetes > Diversisporales > Acaulosporaceae > Acaulospora > Acaulospora morrowiae. The sequence goes on along the minus strand of CAJVPV010000500.1, from coordinate 10,909 downwards.
CTCAGTCATATCCTTATCCTCAAAAATCTCAAGATCTTTTTCCAAAGCACACACCTTTATCACCTGATTATAACGCGTTTCGTCGTAAGGAAGGCCAAATAAGATGTTATCTCGTATGGAGGCATTTTGAAGCCATGGTTGTTGTGCAACATATGCGACACCATTTGGAAGAATCCAGTTAAGCGCATTTATGTCTTTGCTAGTAAGGTCGGTCGGTGGACGAGGACAGTGGATCTTACCGCTCAAAACATTCGTTTCTATCAAAAGTCTGAAGCATCAGTTTCGACTTGAAAAGAAAACCTAGAGAAACTAATTTCTCAATTTACCTCCAAGCAGAGAGAGCAATAATAATGTCTATATATGCAATTATCCGATTTTATCCGATTAATATACTGTCAATCAGCTGACTAAATGTAGATCATAAAGTTCACCTTTCCAGATCCGGTCGGGCCACCTAATAAATTTTGATTATTCAAATAGTCAGTTTGATATTCGTATAGTTTCGCATTCTTCGAATTATTAACATACTCACATATGACACTTAACTCGCCTATGGGAAAGTCAATATTCAAATCGTGCATCGAAAACTCGTTAAATACATTGTCAACTTCACCCCCTGTAGCCTTTTCCTTATTCCAAGTCACAGTAGCCTTCACGAAACTTATTGAATTGGTCGTGCTAGAGACGTCGTTCTCAGAGGAAGTATCAATTTCATCCTCATGTAAAAATTTATCTATCCTTTTCAGACTGATTGAGGCTTGAAGTGCTTCAACCAAAACCTCGGGTAAAACGTTTAAGGCATATCGAAGTTCATTGAAAATTGTTATTGAAGTAAATGCAACGGCAGCTGTAAGTTGTTGTCCTTGAACTAAAGTGTAAAATAGAAAGCTAATAATCGTCACAAGAGTTGGTGACACCATCCATAATAGGTCAAGGATAGTCATATATATAAAGTTGTAACGAAGTTGTTTGAGTTCTGTCCTTCGTGCCTCTAAAAATGATACAAAAAAAATCAATTAATTTTCATAAATTTAAGGGGAGAAACTGACTGAAAAATCACATTACCAAGAACCCTGCGTTCCCAGTTCTTCTCCCAGGCAAAAAATTTGATCATTCGAATACCTTGAAGAACCTTTATTTTTACAAAAACAGAATGGTGACACATTAGCAAAGTTCTCCATAAAACTTTGAATGTAAAACATAGTGATTATATAAATGCGCGACTTGCCTCGGTCATTAAATTCACCCTATGATCCCTAGCCCTCATCAAGTTGTCCTGTGTTTTTGCATAATATTTTGCAGTCACGTGATTTATCGGAAGAATAAATATCATTGCCAATGATCCAAAGAGGCAAGACACACCCAATATTTGGTATAAAAAGTAAATACCAACGGCCAGCTCTACAGGGGAATCAATTACGCTAGTCCACCAAACGGCAAACTCAGATACTCTATTCGTGTCGACCGCCATAAGGTTAGTGATCCTTCCAATTGACGAACTCCCTTCATCATTCTTGTCTTCATCCTCGTTTTTACCAGATGCATCCTGATCATCACTTTCATCTTCAGGCAGCATAACATGTGTGTCAACCCTTTTCAAACTTTTCGCTAAAATTTCAGAACACAGCATTCCTTTAATACTAACTTGAAGTATGCTCGAACTCCAAAACCAATTCTGTGCAGCACATATATATATCAGAATGTTTGTTATTAGCATTCCACAGATGTATATAAATCCCCACTCATATAATCCATGATCGGGCTTATCCTGAAGTATCTTTAGAAATTTATACAGGAAAACCATGGGAACGTAGTATAAGGTGCTAACTACTATCGTGAAAAAGAGTTGTATCGCGAAGGTGCGCTTATTAGCTTTCAAGATCCTGTATAAAAGGTTGTTTCCCAGAGTGTTCTTAAATACTTTGTGTAGAACACGTGATTGACAAGAAAACGGAAGCAAATCAAGATCTATGTCTTGAAAGGTTTTCTGTGAATAAGCTTTGACCATCAAGGGAGTCGCCATGGAAAATGTAATAAAATCTAATATTGAACAATACTCTATTGCATTGACGGCTCTTCCTTCTTGGATCAACGGTGGCCCTTTTGGAGTTGTAATTGCTACTGAAGTAGCAATTAATGAGAAAATCGAATTGCAAATGGCTACTATCATATCGATTTTAATGGCCAGGTGATTACGGTGATCCACAACCGGCTCAAGTTTAATGGCTGTTCGAAGTTGCCAGAATGAACACAGAAAGGCGACAGAGGTAAACGCTGTCAAATGTGCATTTAAAACCCAACCCAGATGATTCGATTTCGAGCATATGCCGATAATCGTGATTGTTAGCGCATAACACTAATAAAATTCAAGACATATTGGTCGGTTTAATATTAAATAGAAAAAAAAAAAAGAAGGCCGCGTGATCTATTTACCCAGCATAAAGCAAGTACACCCGCAGATATTCCTACAACATCGTCCCTGTTTTGGTCATATCTATAACCAAATAAGAACGAAAATATTCCAATCTGTAGTATTATTATACCAATCTTCATCAAATCCCTTTTAACTGTCGAGAATCGTGTGTCATCGACGATAATTGGTATATCTAATGCCTCCTCTTGCGGTACTTCATCATAATTCTTTCGAGGTTTGATTCTCTGAATAATTAGAAGTGTGATACTAGCCAAAGCAACACAAGTTGGCGGAACCGTGTAAAATGAATAGTCATTTAAATCCATTTTTCACTTCTGAATAAGATGGAGATTGATGATTTTTATAGTTTTGGTAAACAATGATCGGCATGACATAAGCCAATCGTGTACTTAAGTAATGATCTAATTAATACAGTATACAGTAAATAAATATTTAAATATTTTTATGATTTTTATAATTAAAAGAGTATATCATATATTAAAATATTTGATTTTTTAATTAATCTAATAGTATAATATTTACAGTTTATGATAGCACAGCTTTTTGATTTTTTATCTAATACAGTATACATAAATACAAATAATCATATGTATATAGTAATAAAAGAGTTATTACTTCTATAAAAATTTTTAATTTATATTTTAAAAACTAACCTTGCATTGTGAATATATAAAGTATTATAATAGTAATTATAAGTTTAATAATGAATAAGTTAAAAAAAAATTTTTTTTAGGTTATTTAAAATATTATTATTTCTAGTCAGAAATTTATTTTAAAAATACAATTATTATTATTAATGTGATATATTTTTCCATTTTATGCAACAATTATTACTGTAAACTAACATATGGATATAATCGTGTACAAATATTTTTTATTATCGATCAACAGCGCAATTCATTCTTAGGTTACAACACCATAAGAACAATCTAGATAGTTTATTTTAAATTATATCCTAGTAATAATGTGATGCCTTTAAAGTTTTTCAATAATAATTGACGAAGCAGCTCCACCACCATTACATATTGTCGCTGCACCGAGTTGCCCCGATTTAAGCAAATGCGTTAATGTTACTAAGATGCGAGCTCCTGACGATCCAATTGGATGGCCTAACGCTACAGCTCCACCAGCAATATTAACTTTCTTTGGATCCAATCCTAATATTTGTTCATTAGCACGTGCAACGACACTGAATGCTTCATTGAATTCAAAAAGACTAATGTCTGAAATTTGTAGTCCAGCCTTTTTCAATGCCAATGGTAGCGCGTGTGATGGGGCAATTGTAAAGTCTATGGGATCAACGGCAACATCACCGTATGCTTCATTTGTTGACAAAATCAAGAGAGTTAATTAAATTTTATGCCTAATCAAAGATATCAGAAAAATAAATTAACTTACAGACAATACGTGCCAATGGCTTAATACCGAGTTCCTCGGCCTTTTCACTAGTTGTAAGAACCAAAGCGCTTGCACCATCATTAATATTAGATGAATTGGCCGCTGTTACAGTTCCTATTAAAGAGCATTTTCAATTTCAGATAGAACTCATAATGTTATACACACTCCCGAAATTACTTACCATCTGCTTGGAAGGCCGGTTTCAATTGAGGAATTTTATCAAATTTGACAGCTTTGTAATCTTCATCTTCATCAACAATTATTTCTCCTTTACGATCTTTGATTACCACCGGTATCACTTCAGCTTTAAAGATACCATTCTATTATTTGTTATAAATACAAAAAGATTTTAATAAATTAGAAATAATATAACTTTTATAAATAAATACCTTCCAAGAATTAGCTGCACGCTTATAAGATTCAATGGCGTGTTCATCCTGAGCCTCTCGAGAAATGCCGTATTTCTTTGCTGTATTCTCCGCGCAATTGCCCTAATATAAAAGGTTACGTTATCCAAGATCGAGACATTCCTTGGGTAAATAGTTGAAACCACTGTACCATGCTGTATGAAAAAACTATTAGTCGGCCACCCGATAAAATTATATACATAATTGTGTATGAGAAATGATAACGACACACTTACTGTATCTGATCGTAGACATCCCATAATCCGTCCTTAATTATACCATCGATCAATTGCTGATGACCATAAACGGCATTTCTAGAAGAATAAAATCTAAATTGCGGGAAAGAAAACGAAATATTACACTTTCTAAAATCACACAAATTCTTCGAGAATAATAAAAAGAAAAAGATGAATGCGTACGGTGTATTAGACATACTCTCCATTCCACCAGCAACCATGATTGATCTATCACCTAGTGCTAAATTCTGTGCGGCCAATATGACGGCTTTCATACCAGATGCGCAAACTTTATTGATTGTTGTCGCTTCAGTTGAAGTTGGACAACCTATATTATTATGCAAAATAATATCAATTTTGTTGAAATGTTAAAGTTCAAGTCAACATTTCTGATTACCTGATCCAAGGGCGACTTGTCGTGCAGGAGATTGACCTATATTTGCCTGCAGGACATTGCCAAAATAGATTTCTTCAATGTGTTCTGGTTTTAAGCCTGGAACAAGCGAAAATGAAAAAAAAAAAAATTTTTTTGATCATCCGCTTTGTATAGAACCAAGGAATTGTGATTTTTCTAGCCATATATACCAGCTTTTTCAATCGCGCCTTTTGTAGCCACGACACCAAGTTCCGGGGCAGTGAGTTTCTTCAGTGATCCATTAAAACGACCGATTGGCGTCCTCACCGCTGACGCAATAACAACATTCTATGTACAGGAGATTGATGTAACTTAGAACGGTATTCACTTTGAATTGTCGGTCTATCAAAAGCTGAAATAAAAAAAACTAACTTTGCGACCGCTAACTGTGGCATAGCCACGGGAAAGCTATGTCAAAAAGAGACAAAATAGATAGACAAAATAGACATTATTAGATTTACGCTAACCAAACACTAACATTAAAATCAGATTAATGAAAACTTACATTCTTTGCTAGTCGATACATGATGTGTGAAAAAGAATCCCGGGTTATGTATTTCGATTTATTGATTAATAATAATATGGAACTGATAATCTAGACAAATTAAAATGGAAATATGGAAAAATATGGAAAATCAAATGTTTCTATGCACGTCTACGTACATTGTTTATTTGGAAACCAAATATAGTTGTGTATCATAATAATGACGTAAATTATATTGTAAAAAGTATAAAAGGGTGATAAATCTCAAGCGTAAATTTTTTATTAAAGAAATTACTTTTTTCCTTGAACACCTCGATAAAAGAAATTATTTGCTTAAAACACTAGTAAAATTTTACTTTATCAAAGAAAAGCGTAACATGGCTTCAATCAAAGAAACTCCTTTATCGAAACTGCAGCGCATACAAAAATATAAATTTATTATAATAAAACTAAAAGATCTTCGTATTTCTTTTAAAAATCACCATGAGTTAATTGGAAAATATGCAGCATTCACTCGGCAACGATCGAAAGATCAAAGTAAACGTATTGCTGAATCAAAGTTTGTGGCTTCTGATTGGTCCTTACAAGAATTCTTACTCTGGAAGAAACTGCTGGACACAGTGGAGAAGTTCTATGCAATCGCATTGGTTTGTCAAGATCGTAAAATCGAGTTGTTGGAATTTTTAAAGAAGCATGGAAAAAGCGAATCGGTTAATCTATTCGAATACTACGTCGGAAATCAAAGCGAAAAACTCGTTGATAAGTTATATCAAGAATTATTGGAGAACTTGAAAATCGACGCAGATTATTATAACATTTGTCGGGAGTTTTTATATAAAGAAAGCACACCGATAAATCCAACCGAAGAGAGAAAAGTTTCGCAAGAAATGTTGGACACGCTGAAAAAGACTTTTGAGAGTCATTATCAGTTATTTGAGGAAATCAACCGAGATCCTTCAGTATGGGCACGCGTCAATAAGAATACAAGTATAATGTGGAAACCAAAATAAAATAATTCATGTTCTGATAGAATCTGGTTTTTTTTTTTGATATTGTCTAATCAACCATGTATTGTAATATAAAATGACTTTATAATCACAATAGAGCTCAATGTCATTTTGTTGAACGTGTAAATAAACAATTTTTGACAATAATTTATAATCAACCATTGATAATACTGTTTAATTTTTATTGTATAATAATTGTGACACCAAAATAATTATTATCTACTGTATATTATGACAATAATAAGTTTAATAGCAGAGATTTATTACGTATTTGTACATTTGCATTTGTATTCGTAATTCATTGGTTACACGTGAATTCGCGGCTCGGTTAAATTATACAGTTATTATAGTACGGAAACTTTACTCGAAAACAATGCAAATGCAGCCGTGTACGTAAACTGTACAAATATGCGAGAACAGCCACCTGTCCTGTTAAGTTTAATATTATAACTTGTAATTATTATTATATACAATATATAATTTTAATTACGTAATTTATATACTATATACCGTATACCATATACTATATACAGTATATTATTCCAATTATTGTACAAAAGATTAAAATTTGTTGATTTTATAATCAATATTATTAATAAGAATATTTAATTAATAACTAATTTCAAAATCTCAATTTATGGATTTATAATACAATAATCAGTATTTTCAAATTTAAATTACAAGATATCAGTTCCATTCTAAGTAAAAGTAATTGAATAAAATTAATATGATATTTGATATTATAATCTGTTATATACTGTTTTTTATAAAAAAGCATTTTATATATGGCTGATTCTTTTTGAAAATGACAAAAATGTTATATACGATTTTTTGATCCCTATTTTTTGAACAATACATATACAATATAAATTTTAGGAGTACAATTATAAAGTTAGAAAAATTCCTGTCCACCTTCAAAAAGAATTACCCATATTAATTCAATAAGTATTAAAATTGTAATTTTTATAAAAAATATTCTTTAATTTATACATATTTTCAAGCAATTTACTTGAAAAATTAATAAAAATATATTTATAATTTATTTTTTTAATAATATTTGAAAATAAAAATTATATTATAACAATATCTAATCTTATATAATAAAAAATTTAAATTAAATTAAAAAAATTATTTATTTATTCTTGACAAACTTTTTAAATATTGATTTTAAACAAATAATTTTAATATATTATTGAAATTTATATAAAATATAACAATTATTATTATTATATTTTTTTATAATTTACTTATAAAAATTTGAATTTATATTATAAATAAAAATATAAAAAAAATCAAAGAAATTTTTATAATAAAAATTTATTTGATTTGTATATATCAAGATATATATTGTAAAAGAAACAATATTTTTCTTATATTAATATAATAAGTTAAATACTAACTTACTTATAATTAAGATTTCTAATAATATCATTTTTGATATCAAATTAATATTAAATTTATTATAAGTTAAATATAATAAATCATAATCCACATATTAAATTTATTATAAGTTAATATCAAGTTAATACTATTTGGTAATTATTTTTGAAGGTGACAAAAATGTTAAATATGATTTTTTCTGATTCAACTTTTAACAATACATATATAATATAAATTGTAGGATCACACCAGAAAATTTCTGGTTCACCTTCGAAAATAATTATTCATTTTAATACTTAATTCAAAATCCTACTATAATAATCATTTAACTAATATTAAAAAAAAAATTTAAAACTAAAAAAAAAACTTTTTTCCACTTCCCCTTCTGTGCTTGAAAATTTCCTTTTTAGGAAACTTTTGAGTTATTTACTTTTTTTTCACTTTCATTTTTCACTTTTTCTTTATTTCCACTCTCTTATACCTTTTTATTTCTTCTTTCCTATTTTCACTTCTCCTTTCTATATACTCTTTATATAAAATTCACCTCTTCCTCTTTTTTTTTCTCCTTTTCTGCTGAAGTTAAATTTTTCTTTCTTCCTGAAGATTTTCTTTTTTAAGTCTTTCTTTCTTTTATAAACCCACTTTCCATAATATTAATCTCCTAGCCAATTGACTTCCTTTTCACAAGACTATATTCAGAAGTAATAACTTCTTTCAAAATATGGACTTCAGAATTTTTCTCTCTTCCATAACCTTACAGAAAAAGGATGGATGACTTATCCTTTTCAAAAAATTGATTTAGTTATCATTATCAAATCTGGTATTGTTTACTTGTTGATAATTAAACTAGATATATTTAAGAAACTAGTGAACAACTATTATTATCTGAAAGTATCCAAGAAGTTGTGTTCTACTATATCCAAAAAAATATGATAATCAATACTAATGCAGCTAATAATAAGCTAGATTAGTTTGCAGGTGTCATGCTAGTGATTGGAGAAATCTAGTAGGATAATACATGAAGACCAGAGATTCTAATTATCCTGTAACACGGGCTGATAATGACAACAAAAGTTTTTTATTTATCCTTTCAACAATGTAGATAAAGATAGGTCTTTAAATTAAAAACGAGAACATAATTCAAATGTCTTTTACTATTAAAAAAGTTTTTTTAAAATATAAGATCAAAAAAAAAACTACTTACAAAGGTTTTTTGTAATTTAGATCACTTGATCCAAATATTTTTTAAATTATGTTTCTATTAAAGTAATGAATAAATAATTATGTCCCTTTAAAAGGGATATAATTGATCTGCAACATTTTATATGCTAAATAGTTTATGGATCCATCTTTAAATGTAGACTTATTGTACAAAGTTAGGTAACAATATTTATAAGAAACTTCAACTTTATTATGTCCAATAACTTCTTTCAATAACCATTACTACACATCCAAACAATCTTTTTCTATCTTCTTCTGCCTTATACTTATGCTGAATTTTATTCAAATATTTAAATGGTGCGGCTATATATATAATACTTTTTATGAAGAGCAACTGTCTCCTTCTTTATTTATTACAAGTATAGGCAATTGCTATAGGCTTAAGTAATCTGTAATCTGCTACAATTCTAAAAGAGTAATGAAGATCAAATACTAGGTGATCAGATGAAAGGCTAATCTTTACTAGATGTCCAAGTCAAAATAATAATCACTTAACTAATTGAATAAGTTATTTAAATAAAGTATAAGATATAATATATTCAGCTTGCCATATATCAAACCATATTTAAAAAGCAAGCTTACCAATTCTAGTTATAACTTGAAAACCAATCTATATATAATGGCTACAGTACCTTCATATAATTAGGTATCAAATTTCTCTAGGTAGCTAGATACCATTCAAGATATAATATAGATTTTGAATTTCTTTTTTCTATATTCTTGGGTGATACTAAAAAGCATAGAGGATAAACCATGTTTGCAAAGCCTTGCATTTAACTCTTCCTAATAAAGAGAGATATATGTTATACTATAAATCTTATATTCGCAAGTCTAAAATTATAATAATAAAATAAAAAAAATTTAAAATAATATATTTTGTCAAATAGTATTAAGTAATTATAAATACTTATATAATATTAAAAGAAATAAAATTTAATAATAAAGATATTATATTTTAAATATATTTATTATAATTATAATTATATTAAATAAAAGTATTAATAATTATAATAGATAGATTGATAGTAATTTTTTCAAATAAAATATTAATAGAATAATTTTGACTTGTTAGATATAACTGTTTATTAATTTAGAAAAATTTGTTAAAATTCTATTTAATATTTATAAATAATAATATATTAATTATAGAATAACATAAATTTCAAATCATATTATATAATTAAGTTATATATTCTATTATTGTTATAATTCAATTAAAAAAGTCTAATACAAAAAAGATATTATTTGTAATATCATATTGTTATAAGAAAAAAGTAATAAGTAAATTATAGAAAATTATAAGTGTAAGTATAATGATAAGTATATTAAATATAATAAATATAATATGTATAAATAAAAATAGATAAATGAGATTTTATACCTGTGGGTCTATAGTATAGTAGTTAACACTCCACAGGTCAAATTACAAGATATCAGTTCAATCCCATGTGAGAACGGTTAAATAAGAATTAATAGGATATCTAGTACCATAACCTGTTAAGCGCTGTTTCTTATAAAAAGCTGTTTCACATGCTGATCTAGTAGGCGTTGAGATTGTGATTTCCAGAAAAAAGTTGTTGTGGCGCGATGATCATCCGGTTGGTGTTATAATGATCATTATCAAGTTTGATACAATCCCCAGTTCCATAAATAGGCTGTTTCCTCTTCCTATAATTCATAAGACTATAAAAGAAATATAATATGGAGGGCTACAAACTGGAAACTTTTCAGCAAGACTTTCTAACACAATCTCCCCTTTCGCAAAAGTGACGACTCGCCAGCAATACCCAACATTTTTACCTATAGTGAAGGTACTTAGTTGGTAACGATTGCCAGAATAGAAGACTCTCCTTAAGACTTAGCCTGACTTTGGAGAAGTTGCGTCCTCTTAAATAAGCAGCTTATGCTTGAAGCCCGGCATTATCTA
>CAJVPV010000499.1:0-21438 GCA_910591835.1 Acaulospora morrowiae | reverse complement strand
TTGAGTAATTTTTTAAACTTTTTTAAAATTTTTAATATTTCAGTAATTATTGCATAAAAAAAATAAAATAAAATAAAAATTTTTTAATTCTATATATACAGTTGGATATAAAGTTTTAAAGTTTGTCCAATGACTTTTGAGTACTCTCTGTATTTATAGAAATATCTCTTATAATCTAAATAAGTCAAATAAGATTAACAATAAAGATCCTATTGGTATTTTATCAGATATTAATAATAACTCCATATTCAACTTGGGTCTTGGTCATCATGGGATGTGATAAATATCTGTATGACTTATAGAAATATAGTTCCATTAATATTTCAAGTTACAGATATCCTAAAGAAATACAGTTTAAATAATTGTATTCCAATTGTAATGCTCCCTCTATTGGCTTATCTGTATTATATATATGTTCATATTTAATTCAGATATTTTTTCAAAAACTGTATTATGTTTATATTACTAAGTAATAATTAGTAAGTAATTGAAAATTATATTTAATTCAGAATCATATTGTCAATCAAATTTTCTTTTATGATAATAAGGAAATATATATAGTCTGTGCCACTTATATGACATATATTGTGTTACTTCTTTTACCATTTATATTGTTACACAGTTATAAGAATATCAAGAAGTATATGTTCATAATTGGTTGTTTGACTTTTGGATAGAGGAGGTTTCCAGTATTTGATTTTTTATCAAAAAGAAATTTTGTGTTTCCTAATATAGTAATTTTTTGTAATGTGAGTATAATTGGAAAAGGGTTTTGTTAAATTTATAATAATAATAATTTTTTTAATTGCAAAAAAATATTAAATACAAAATCTTTATTAAACAAATTGTTTATTATTATTACATTAACAATCTTTTACATAAAATATAAATAATTATAACATATTGTAAAAAAAAGATGATATATATAAACTTTTAAAAACTTAAATAAGATAAAAAAAAATAATAATTAATAATCAACTATTAATTATATTATAAACTATATATATTTGCTTTATAAGTAATAGTAATAAGAAAGTGATGCAGCACTTAAGTTTTGAATTGTGATCTGGATTTGTATAGCAATGTAACCAAAAAAATAAAGTTAAGAATAAATAGTCTTTTTTATATTAATAATTCAAATATCAATATATTAAAATAAGTTTATATTAATCTTTTGATATAATAAACTGTTTATAATTTTTTGTTTTATAAAATTTTGAAAGTTAAATAAAACAAAAAAACAATCTTATAATTCTCTTAAATAATAAATAAAACAGTAGTATTATTAGATATTTAAGATAGAATTACTTACAATTATATATTTTTAATATACTAATTAGCAATTTAAATTCTTAGCAAAGTAAATCTTTATGTATTCAATATTATTAATCAAACTATTTTCTTTAACAATCTTTTCTTATGTCTAACTAACTTGATATATAGTTATTAATTATAGAAATATGTATCTAGAACCTTTAATATAATGAAATAAATTGTCTTTTCAAAATCCTAATCTTTTAATTAAAGTAATAATAAGTTGATCTTTTTTGAGTTAAACTTTTTAAAACAAAAAAAAAATCTTGAAAAAAAATTTATATTTTTTAAACAAATAAAATATCAATTTAAATAAAGTTGCTAGCTTGATTGAGATAGTTAAATAACAATTTAAAGAATTAACAAGATAATATAAATAATAGAAGAAACATTCCGAAAAGCAAATATTTAAAGAAAAAAAAAACTGTTTATTATTAAAAAAAAAATTTGAAAAAAAAAACAAAAACAAAAATTAATTGTTCTTATACTTGTGATTATATATATATGCAAAGTCTTATAAAGAAAAAATTGATTTATTACAAAGTTTTTTTTATTCTTATCTCAGACTATTATCATATATAAAAAATAATTTGTTTGCATTTTTTTAAGCAAAGAATACTTTCTTTAAATATGTTAATCAATACTATATACTGTATGTATATAGTTTTTAAGCAATAATATTTGATAGTTGGAAGAACTTTATATAATATTAGTATATCTTATACTCAACTAGCTACAAAATTTCATTTTAGAGAGAAAATAAAAAAAAATTTTTAAAAAAAAAATTCTAATAAACAGAGAATAAGAAAAAATTTTTTTTTGATTTTATAATAATTATTTTTTTTTACTGTTAAGTGAGGCATTTCTCACGATCTTTATTAATAAAGTAAAGTTGTTACATAATTAATATTAAGATGTTGAGATACATTGCTATACATGTCAGCCTACCACCATATTAGATATATTTCTGATAAAAAACCTTTGAGCAAGGAAAAAGAAAGTAACTATCTAATTTTGAAGGGCTAATGCCTCCTTAATAATTTACTTTGTCCTAGAAAGACATGGATGAGTTTTGAGAAAAAAGTTTGAGTGTAATATTGGTTAGTTCGATTTGTTGAGTTGATTTGTGATTAGGTATAGGATTGATAGTTGGTTTTTGGTTGATGTTATGAAGGTTTTTTATTGTTATTTTTGTTATTTTTTCTGTATTTGGTGTTTTGTGAAATGTCGAAGAATTTTTTTTCTTCAATCATATCTTTGTTTCTTGGAATTCAGATATATTGATATATGAGTTCGAGAGTTTCATTTTGGATTTGGTTTAGGATTTTGAGATCTTGCTAGTTTGGTTTGAGATTGTTAAATATATGTTTAGGTTGGAATGTACTTGTTGCGAAGTCAATTAGATAGATTGCAGAATTAATAGTAATTGAAATTTGATTGAGATTAAAGTTTTTATTATTTTTGAATTTTTTGTTAAGAAGTATTTGTGAGTTGGTAAGGATTTTTTTAATTATCAGTAGTGCCTGTTTGCAAAGCCAGAGATGATAAGTAGTTTCTGTATATAAGTTACAGTGCAGACAGGTGTCATTTGTGATTAAGTGTTTGTTTTATCATTATTTTTGATTTGTCTTGTAAATTCATTGTGTTGGTTAATAATTTTGTCAATTATCTCTTTTCTTTATAGATTATTTTCGATTTTGAGAGTTTTGTATATAATTTTAAATAGTTTTTTGAGTGAGGTAGTTTGTTCAGTTTTGTTACTGTGTGGTAGATTTAGTTCTTTTAGGTTGTTTAATATTGCTTGGTCAAGTGGTTTAGGAGATTGAGATATGAGATTGTATATAGTGGTGTGACCCAAATTCTATAGTTTTGCCATATAACATATTCCAAACCTAACAAAACTAGTTTGGGATTTTGCCATAATAATGTTCCAAAATAATAATTATTGCTACTAACAATATATTGTTACGGGTCAGTCATCAAACCAGTATTTCAAATTATTACTTAGTAGACTTTCGAACAAAGATAAGACTTTTAATATATGTTTTAATTTGACTAAGTTATAGTTTTAGATTGTATAATTTTACTATAATTTTTAATTATCTCAAGTTAATAAATCTTAAGTTTATCTCGTTACTTAGAGATTAATACAAATTGTTAAAAGTGTAAGCAAAAGTATGTATTTATTCAGAAGTGCTAATTAAAATATATATTTACTGATTGCATACTTATATGTTATTTCTTTTAATTACATTGTAATTATAGTCAAAGTACATACAAATTGTATGTCGCATTACACCTTTGTCTATAACAATATCTAATTTTAAACATTTGATTATTTTGTCGTATCTGTTAAAATTTTATTTATAATATTGTCAACACAAAAATTTAAATTTCTATGATCTTCAACATAATTATTATCTCTTGATTCTTCAATTTCATTATCTTTGATAAAAATAGAATCGTTCAAATCAATTAAATCATCAATTATTAATTTTTCGTCGGTTTGTAATTGAAATTCTGTATCGTCGTTTTTATCAATTGGTTGTCAAAAATCTTTCCAGTTGTCAAATGCAGTTTGTTCCAAAGCATTATTATAAAAATCTTTAATTGAAAGATCATTATTATAATATTGAAGTTCTTTGTTAATATTTGAAAGATACCATAAATGTACTTTTGCTATAGCTTTTAATCTTGTAGTTTGAAGTTTTGTTCTTTTATCTCCATATAACCATTTTAATACTGAAAAATTGCATTCACAAGAAGCTTGCGAAGGAGTTATTGAAAAAATCATTTTTGCAACCTCTTGCAAATGAGAATAATTGTCATCAATAATAGCTCACCATAATTCGAATGTTTGATAAATATTATTATAAGGAAAATCGAATGATGGATTTTTGGCTTTGTATCAATATAATTGACTCATTAATTTTTTACAATCTGCTTCATCATGAAATTGTCGAGAATAAATTTCCAATACAAGCTTGCAGAGATCCCAAAACTTAATACATTTTAAGCCACTTTCATGGTATTTAAGGTGCAAATAATATGCTAAAATATAAATATTCATATCAAAATTGGAAAACCGTTTGTTAAAGATATTAATAATATCTTTTCTAAATAAGTTGGTAATAGGAATTTGTTTAATTGCTATACTTAATCGTACAAAACCAATAAAGCAATCAGCTAAATTGGCAGTTCTTGATTCCAATACAGTAATTATTTCCTTAATAGGTTAAAATATTGTAATAATATGTCGACAAGTACTAAAAAATATTTCTTCATCATCTTTTAGTAATTTGTAAACTGTATTATTTGTTATTGTACTATGATTTTCTTCAAGAATTTTGTCAAATACAGGTTTAATACAGATTAATGAATCTGCAGTATTAAATGCTGAAACCCATCTTGTTTTAATAAATTGCTCCAAATTTTTACCTTGAATATTCATAATTTTTATTTCATCACGAAGTAAACGGCTTGCAATATGGGATTTCTTGAAAAATGTTATAATCATACTTGCATTTGCTAAAGCAAGTTTGATTGATGGAATTTCGACAAGATCACTTGAAATTAGATTAAACCAATAAGTAATGCATCGAATATTCATAATTTGTGAATAAGTTTCATTGATAATTTGACGTGCTACTCTAACATTAGATCCATCATCAGTTACTATAGCAGCAAATTTTGAAGATCCAATTTTTTCTATAATCGTACTAATCTTATCTGCAATATATGTACCCATTTGAGAATCCAAAGAATAATCTTGAATAGCAATTAAATATTCTTTTTGGTCTGGTATTGAAATAAAATAATTATACAATAAGTTGTTGAATGGATTTGTCCAACCATCAAGAGCCAAGGTTAAATCATGTTGATTTATAAGAGATTTATTAATATTAACTGTGATAACTACAAGTTCTTTATCTAATAAACGACCTGATAAGATATTTCGATATGGAGAATATAACCGGATTCCAATATTTTAATCAAATCAATAAAAAAAGGATTGTCGATAATAGCCCAAGAAATACCACAGCAAATAAAAGCCTTTAAAGATGCCCGATCTATAATTTTTTTGCATTCTTCATGAACTGGTTCTACTGGTTTAAATAATTGCTCAAAACTTTTTTTGTTTTTTTTTTTCTTTTTTGATCCAAAGTAATATAATCATCATTATCACTATCATTTTGAAAAAATCTTTCAGCCTTTTCAGCTATTAAATGAAGAAACATAGTGCTAATATTTTCAGGAGCTTTTTCACAATGTAATGCCAAGTGACTTTCCATTGTTGCCAGTTTTCCTCTTGACCATTTTTGTCCACAATAGTTGCAAATAGCTCCGTAATGATTATATTTATCTGCCAAGCCTTTCATGAAATAATTCCATACAATCGATTTAGGACGTCCTTCTTTTTTAACTGTTTGAAGTTGTGTTGATTAATCATCAATAGTACTAATAGTGGTATCAGAATTCATTGCGAAAGTTGGAAAAAAATTTTATAATTTAATTATATGTATCATCTTTTATATAAAAAAAATAATCAAATTATTTATTATACTATAAATGATTATATCAAAAAGTTATCATCATTAACGATATAAATTTTATCACATGTTTTTGAGATTTGGGAACGTATTTAATATTTGAGAATATATTTGGGATTTGAAAATGTGTTTGGAATTTGGGAATATATTTGGGATTTGACAAAAATCCCAATCCCAATATAAAATTGCCATTAATATCAATTTGTGTCAAATATATTTGGGTCACATCATTAGTTGTATATGTGTGTAGAATTTGATGGTTTGTAGTTTTTTATAAAGAATAATGCCTTTTTTGCTGAAGATTTGTGGTGTGTTTTTGAGGATTTTAGTTTTTGGAATTAGTTCATTTAAAGTTTTAATAATAGTTGAGTTGAAGAATTTCCACGTTTCTTGGATGTCCAGTTCTTCGGGGAGTAGCTTTAGTTTGTTATCGATTGTGTTGTTTATTTTTTCCCATTTTTCCTTAGTGACTTTATTAAAGTTGAAATGGATGGCAGGTATACTTTTGATAGTTTTTGTTATTAAGAAATTGGAGAGTGTAAGTGTGATAATTTTGTGGTCACTGCGGAATTCTGGTTCTGTATTTATTATTTGTGTTTTGGTGGATTGTGAGATAATGTTATTTGATATCCAAATTTGATTAATGCGGCTTTGGCCTGTAGGTCCTGAAAAGGTATACATTGCTTTATTGGAAGAGAAGAAATGAAATGTTGACGTAGTTTCTATTCAGTTTTTTATATATGGTTGCTTTGTGTTTTGGTTCTGATTTTTGTGTTTTGTCAATTGAGTTAGATGTGAAGTTAAAGTCACCCATGATAATATATGAGATGTTTTTTGATGAGTTGTTATTGATAAGTATTTGGAGGTATAAAGTAGTTTTTTTCCTTGTGTTTGTGTCATGTGGAAGATAAACTTACGTAATGCAAATTTTTATTTTGGGTTTGAATTGGAGGAATATTGAAATGATGTATCCTTGTAATTCAGAAGTTTTGTAAAGGTGATTTGAGAGATTTTTGTTTATTATTAAGGAGACTCCTGCTTGGCTTTGATTGAGATTGCTTAAGTATATAATGAAGTTATCAATTATGTGAGAGATTTTTTTAGTAGCTTGAAGTTTGGTTTCTGATAGGCTGAAGATATTATAGTTATTGTTTTTAATATATTGTAAGAGATAGTTTAGTTTTGTATGATTATTGAGTCCTCTTGTATTGAGAGATCCAATTTCAAGTGATTGTTGATTTGTATTGATTGTGGTTTTTTTGTGTATGATTTTTTTGAGGTTTCTTTTGATTGAAAAATTTTTGAACAGGTTGTTTGTAGTTATCATTGTTGAAAAAAGTTGAAGAATTTTGTTGATGGTTTAGGAAGTTTAATTTAAATGATATATTCATTGGGGAGCCTTTGAAAGGCAAAGTATTCTCTGAGTTTGCGGATTTTTGAGGTAAAGTTAAAGTCATTGATTATGGAAATATCCATTTCGATTTTGTTTTGAATCAAATATTTTTTTAGTTCAGGTAGACTTGGGATAGGAAGTCTTTGCTAAATTTGAATCCATTCATCTGGAATTTTGGAGAATTGGTAGAATTGGTGTGTTTTGATGACATTTTCTCTGAGGAATTTTTTGTTTGTAATTAGATAGTTTGTGTTTGCTTTTTCATTGACGATATTGAAATCTTCTGGAAGAGATGGTTTGAATGAAGCTGTTTGTATTGTTGTGTCATTCTGTTTTGAAATATTTATCTACTCTTTTGACAAGGGTGTTTGAAAGAAGTATTTTTTTGACAGGAGATTAAGAAGAAAAAGAGGTATCTGTAGGATTTGTTACAGGAAAAGAAATGTTTATTTCTAGGTTTAAAATTTTGTCTGGGGATGAGGGAAGTTTTTTCTGATGAAGAAAAAGTCATTTGAAAGAAGTTTGAAGTAATAGGTTTTGCAGAGTAGTGTAGTTAATTCTTGGATGGTTATTGTACTGTCTCTGGGATTGAAAGGAAAAAAGCTTGAATATTTGGGTTCAAGTAAGTGATATGTTGAGGGAAGTGGTTTTTTTGGAGGTGGAAGTTCAAAGTAGGATTCGGGAAACTTGGAGAAAATTTGGTATTCTTCACATAAGTAATTTTTATATTCAGAGAGTCTGTTTAGCTTGCTGTATTTTTTAATTGGAAAAATTTTTTTGTATTTTGACAGAAGTTCGCTAGGGTTTTTGGGTAGTGGTGGATTGATTTTGAAGTAGTTTTCTGGAAGTTTTTGAAATTTATAATAGGATCTGAGTGTGTGTAGAGTTGAAATAAGTTGAGATTTGTTTTTCTTAGGAAGGTTGTATAGTAGTTTGATTTTGATTTGAGGTGGAATTTCAGTTGGAGAGAATGGAAGTTCTGGTAAGATATTGTCAGTATATTCCTTGAGATTTTCTTGAGTTCCATGTGGTTAACATAGAATTGTGGTTTTCTGATGAAATAATTGATAAGGTAGGTAAGAAGACTGGCAAGTTCATAGAAGTGGATATTGTTGATGTCGATAGTTCTTAGATAAATAATTGACAAGATAGTGCAGACAATGACTCAAATTTTTTTTTTGTTTCAAAATTGACAAAGTTAAGATTGCATTCCTTTTTGTATTTTTCTTGAAAATCTTTTTCTATTTCATTGAATTCTTTTTGATGGGCTGGTTTGATATCCTCTTTGGTTGTAAAAGAATTGAAAAAGATATGGTCTTTGTATTTAAGTTTGTTAAAGGTTGGTTGGAAGAAATAAGATAGGTATTTGGGTAATTCCCTGATTTTTGTAATTATATTGATAATTGTGTTAATATTGTTGGGCATTGAAAGCAGTTGGTTGGCTAGTTGTTTTGTCTTTTTACGTAGAGTTTCATATTGCTTGTTATCACGGATTTGTTGGAGTTCATCTTGAATTTCATGTTCAAAGAAAGATGATCATGTGTTTGGTTGGGGGTTGAGTGAGTATAGTGTTAGAACTAGAGAGTTGGTCGAGGTTGACAACATTTTTGAAGTTGATTAATTGTGATTGGTCTGTTGGTTGGATTTTGCTGATGTCCATAAAGCTTGAAATAGTAAGAGAGTTGTTAGGGAACTGATTGGTTGTTGAGGATGAGACGTGTTTGATTGTATGGGGTTGGTAGAAGGAGGATCTAAATTAGAGAGTTTCATTAGTTCATCGGCTGTTTCACTAATTTTTATGGAGTTGTCAGTTTGGGTTAGATCTGAAGTAATAGACAAAGGGTTTGCATGTGTGTACGTTATGGCTGTTTGATCAACATTTCTTTTTTGGGAGACAAGGGAAGTGATAGATGGACGATTATTTTCAGAGGTAAGCTGGTTGGAGTTTTTTGTTATTCCTTGAGAGAGAGAGAAAAATTCTTGCAGGCGATTGTAAAGTTCTGTGTTTAGTTGGGTTTTTTCTATTTTTTCCACTATGTTGCTGATGTATTGAAAGTTAAGAAAGATGTTCCTTTGGTTAGAGAGTTGAATGTGGGTTTGTGGGTGTTTCTTTTGATCTTTTTTTTTGGTCATTTCTGTTGTGAAGTTAATAATGCAAACATTGTTAGTAGAGTTTGTTTTGACTATTTCTTCAATATTTTTTCTCTCTTTAATGATAAGAAATTGGTTAGAAAAGTTTGAAAGATTGGTAATGAGAAGGGTTCTTGCAAATTCTGTTCAGATGATTGTATTATTATCAAGGTCAAAATAGTAAATTTGAAAGAGCTAGTTCCAGTTCTGATAAATAGTGGCATATAGAAATTGCTTTTTGTTACTGCTTTTTGGTGGGTGCTCCATGGTTAGGAGTTAGTTAGTTAGTTATCAGTTGGAAGCACTTGGGAGTACTTGAAAGTAAAAAGTTTCTTGAGAAAGTTTGTTACCAAATAAGGAAATTTTTGAGTAAAAAATTGATTGTCAGAAAGTGTTTTTTGTTTTTTAATTTGTATATTTTTTTAAATTGATTTTTTGACAATTTTACTATTAAAAAAATTCTGGTTTATTTGATAATTTGATCAAAATTTTACATGAATTTTTTAAATTTTATATTAAAATCAAATTTTTAAAGAATTTAAAAATGTTTTCAAATTAATTTTATAAAATAAAAAAAAAACAAAAAAATTTTAATGTTATTATTTAAACACAATAAAAAACATTTGATAATTTTTATAAGATGATATTTTCTTTTTTTAATTTTATAATTAATTTTTTTTGAAAAAATTTACTATAGTTAAAATTTATTTTCCAAACAAAATTTATATAAAAATTTATATTTAAAATTTGCAATTGTTTAAAACAATTTTTTTCAACTTTAATTAATTTTTTACAATAAATTACTAATTAAATATTGATACAGCTTTAATATATTGTTTTTTTATTATATTGTAAATAATATATATTAAAGATTTTATTTAATTTAAATTATTGTTTATCAAATTATAAAAAAAAATATAATTTGAATTTTTTGTATATGAAAATATAACCAAATTATTTTTTCTTATCTATAATTATTATTTTTCATTTTTTAATTTTAACTTTATTTTATTTTTTTATTATAAAAATATTAAATAAATAAAAAATATTTCAATTAAAATCTTATTAAATTTAAATTTAATATTTAATATTAAGAAAAAAATGTATTCTTTATTTATATAAATATATTAGAAAAAATGAAATTTGTTATAAAATTTTTTATATTGAAATTTTTTATAGGCTTTAAAAATTTTTTTTAAAAAATATATACAGTATATAATTTACTTTCTTAACTATAAAAATAAAATCAAATATTTGACCTGTGGATCAATAGCACAATAGGTAGTGCTTCCAGATCACTAAACATATGTCCCTAGTTCAATACCCATAGGGAGCAAAAAAGAGAATTTATCTTCATATATAGGTTTACTGGATATCCCCCACATATGTTGTACCCAATAATCCTTATCACATTCAAATTCAGTTAGGCTGCATGAAGATGGGACCTCTGGTTTTCCCAACAATCGCGGGCTGAAAACAGGTCAAAGCACAAAAGGTTACATGAGGAAAGGCTTCTGGTCTAACTCCGGTAAAAGTTCATAAAAATCTTAATCCAAACTAGCGATGGCAGACTTCGTCACACAACCCAAAGAGGTTAACCCTAAACTGATCTATCCAAATCTGGAGCTTGAGAATCTAGTCCTAGAGTGGTGTTCATATGAACTTAAATGAACCGAAAGGGCAAAAGGTTATCGGCCACGGGAGGTGACAATCCAGGCAAAAATCGTTAAAACTAAGTGAATCTGGTGAAGATCATCAAGATTAAATTGGAATCCAAGCAAGGACGCCAGTTCCACAAGTGATGAAAATAATAGTGCAACGATATGCTAGTGACACATCCTGAGGGTCAGTGATAACAGTGACTGGAATACTGGGGTTGGTCTCTATAATAATATTCTATAATAACTTGCTTCCTGCAATAATGAACCAGCAGGTTTAGGAGGGTTTAAACTAGTGGTAGGATTCCCCTCCTGCGGAAGTTCCACCTGATGTGTGGATACATCTTTGTGATGTTTAAATGAATACATAAGTTGGGTAATAGTGGTTGGCGTAGCTAATCTTATAGTAATATAGGCATTAGGCAGTATTAATCTGCAGATTAATTTGTAGAAACATAAAGGGTATTCATATATCAACTGATTTCCAGTTAATTTGTAGAGACACTTGGTGTCTGTCTGGATATATAACATATCAATAAAAGATCATGCACCTTGTGTACGTTTCACTATAAAAAAAAAATAATAATAATAAAAATAAAATCAAATATTTTCAAATACTAATTATTTGAATTCTTGCAAATATTTTTTACAAATAAAAAAATTACAAAAACATAAATATTATTTGTTAAAAAAAAATTAAAAAAAAAAAACAAATTTTATATTAATAATTAGAATTATCAAAATATCAAATTATTGAAACAATCTAATTTATTAAAATATATATAGTATGGATCAAAAATAATTGGATAGGTTTTTTTTATTATAATTCAATAAATAATAATTTAATTAAGATAAAACTTTTTTTTTTTTTTTTTTTTGTAGGTAAACATCATTTCTTTATTTGATTTGTATATTAAAAGTACATATCGTAAAAGAAACAACATCTCTCATTTGTAAATACAGTAAGTTTAATGCTAGCTTGCCTACAGAAACCACATGTCTAATATTGAAAATAAAATTTAAAACAATATATCTTGTCAGATAGTACCGAGCAACTATGTTTACCTACTCAGTATTGGAAGAAATAAAATTGGAATAGCTTTAGATTAGATTAATAATACACTTAAAGAAGTTGAAATTGCTCTGAATATAGATGTCTGTAATCAAGATAAGTAGGTTAATTCTTGTTGTTGTTGGCTCTTGTATGGATGGGGATTTTTGTGAATTTGATTTGGAAGTTGCTTGATTGTCTTTGATTGTGTCGCTGAAGAATTTGTCTTTTTATTTTATATCATTTCGTGGGAGGTATTGGCTGTAGCACATTATGGTTTCCATATGGTATTATATAATTGTATTAGAGCTTCAGTCGATACTTGTACCCACTTGTCAAGGTCTGATAGTGAGAAGATACCGTCTGTGATACCACATGCTAGCTTTACAATCTGCTATATGTAGTTTATTGGTTTTGAGTTACTATTGGGATGTAGAATAAGATTGGTTTGTTTAATGATTTGATTAGCCTCTTCTGAAGCTTTTGGACATTTAAATATATGTTGTATGCTTTCAGTGTGAAGTTCACATCGTGGACAGTAGGGATCAGAATATTGGTCTAGATATTGTTAATAGAAATTTTTTCGTATGGAAAGAGTTTCTAACATGAGTTTGATGCGAAAGGCGATTAGGTCACTATATTTATTGCTTCGTGTATTTTTCAAGTCTTTGTTAGATTTGTTGATAATTTTAATGTCTTGAGAACTGTGAGAGGAGTCGAATGTTTTTAGTACTGATAAGCTTTCCATTATTATATATACTTTGAAGATGCTGAGAATCTTTTTGCACCATCTGATACTACTACCCAGTTGAGAATTGTTAATTGGAGGGTTTTCTGAGAAGTATAATATTGGATTGTTCCAGTTTATGGTATTGTTGGCCCTTGGGTTTAACTTGGAGCTGGAATAGGTGAGAAGTATCATTTTCTTGAGTATCATCTTGTTGATTTTTTGGATGATTGAGGAGAAATTGACTTTTGTTATTTTTCTAGAATAGTTAGAGATCTCTTGAAGTATTTTTTTGTTACTTCTTATTTCGATTAATTAAAATAAAACTTTCAATATATATATTTATAATCTAATTAATAAAATATTAAAGTTTTATTAATGCTTAATTAATAAATTTATTTAAAAATATTGATTTAAAGTCAAAAAAAAAATTTCAAAAAATATATTATAAATTTTATATATAAATTTATATATAAAATATAGATGGAAATTAAAATTTTACTATAGAGAAATTTTTAAAAAAATTAAATATAAAAATAAATAAAAATTTTAAGCTTATAAAAAAATTATAAAAGATTCATTTATTATTATATTTAATAAATGTTATTGAAATTGGTTTATTTTTTTATTATATAAAATTATTTTTAAAAAATCTTTAAATCTTTAAAAACTTTATGTTTAATATAAAATTTATGTTTTTTAATAAAATTTGACTAAATTTTAAGTTAAGTTAATTATCAAATAATTTTTTATACTTAATAATAAAATAATAAAAATCATATTATTATTAGTATAACTTTTATTTAACAAATTCATATGGGTAATTATTATTGAAGACATCAAAAATGCTAGATATGATTTTTCGGACTCAACTTTTAGACAATACATATATAGTATAAATTTCAAGATCCCATCAGAAAATTTCTGGTCCGCCTTCGAAAATAATTACTCATATATTGAAATAATTTTAATAATTTTTATTATTTCTATTTTGTAATGTAACTAAAATTAATTATTTTTTAAAAAAATTTTTTTAAATTAAATTTTAAGAAAATTTTAATAATGTATTTTAAAAACTTTATTAAGTAAACTTGTTTTTTATATTCTTAAATATATTAATATAAATTTTTATCTTATTTTATTAATTAGTTATTTAAATATTATAAAAATAAAAATTGATGTATTGTCTAATTATTTTTGATATACACTATAAATAATTAAATAATATATTAGTGACTAAATTAATTATTTATAATATAAAATCATAATTTTAATATTTTAATAAATACAATAAACTTGATATAAAGAAAAAATGATTTTTTATACAAATAATTTTTTATATAAATAAATAATAAAATTAGTAGCTTAATTAATTATAAAAATAATAATACTAATAATAATTTTTTTTTCATAATCAAACAAGTATTTATTGTATTTATTTAATATTGCAAATAACAGTATAATAGTATAAAGATTTTTATATATAAACTAAGCTAATACTTGAATATCTGTTGCTAATTAGAAAATCTCTAGATATGATCGTGAAAATAAATGAAGTTGCTTTCTTATAGTTGCCATTCCTTGAAAGCTTTGAGTTTATCACCTGTAGTTCATTACTACAATTCACCTTGGCAAAATCTTGATTACTTTACATTCCTAACTATTTGATTTTCTCTCTAATTTTGTTCTATAATACTTATGTGAGCTTCTTCTTGATGTCTTCATTTTAATTTGATTGCTAGGATATTATATCTTTTCTCTTTTTCATTTGTAAATCTTTGGAATTGTTTGTTTCTTGACTTCTTTTTTTTCTTGTTTTGTTTCTACTTCTAGATATCTGATCTATTTCCCTTTTCTTCTCTTGTGGTGCAGCTTTGCTATTTGATCTGAGGTTAAAGTCTTTTCTTTTCCTTTTTTCTTTATTATTAGATTTTTTATATTTATGAATTTTCTCATATCTTGTATGTTGATGAAAATGTTTAATCCAAAACTGCAATATTTTGTCTAAAATTTTCTGTGCTGGTGCTTTATATATTTGAATTATTTGGAGGGTATTGATCTATTTTAGAATATTATTTTTTGTCCAAAGTCCTATTGTTAAATCTAAAAGTTTAATTTTTTCGACATAGAAAATTTTACACCAACTATCAATCTAATATATTAATTTGCTAATAATAGACCTATAGTATTTTTATCCGCTAAACAATATTACTTAGAACCTGGAAAAAGATTTCAGTCACCACTTTTGCGATAATCAAGAATTTAGGTCAAATGTTTATAGTATCTAATCAAAATATATTGTTATATTACATGATCAAGTAATAATTCTCTAAGTTATAAACACAAAGAATTGAAAAATATGTTATAAATTAGTCTTTCATTAACTTTTCCATATTTGTATTATTTGTTACTCTTAATAATTTAGCACACCAATTATATTCTTTATTTTTTTTTATATAAATAAAATAATTATGTATTTTATATACAAGAAAAAAAAACAATAGAAAAATTGTAGAAAAGTTGTAAAGGAAATGGAAAGAGACTTGTAAGAGAATTAAAGATGTAATTGGTAGAATTAAAAATGTAATAATGTTTTGATAATAAATAGTTCTTTACAAATTACCACAATTATATTTGTCTTTATACAATTATAATTGTTATACCTTTTGTCTTATGATTTGAAAAATCTCAAATATGTTCTTTATGAACTATAGCATATCACATTAGGATTATATCCTAAATAAAGTGTCTCCCTGCTATCAGTTCTCTATCCTATGCTAGTCTTTGAGGCTGGATTGACATATAACACTATACTAATATTGATAGTTTCTTTTGCCAATAATAAACTGTCTTTTCTTTACTTCTCTATTAATATTTTAATTGGAGTTGGATTCAATTTTTCTTTTTCTTTATCTTTTATAATATACCTTGAAATCCATAATATGAGAAGTTTGTTAAAGATACTATTACTTATTCAATTTCTTTTTTTAGAAGTTTCTTGCAGATTAGCAGATGATTTAATGTTTTGTCCTGCTTTTGACAAAAGACATATTTAATACTTGCTGATAATTCTTAGGTTTTGTGTTGTATCAAGTTGTTTATTGTTGGTAGTTCATTGTATATAAGTTTAATTTTGAATATAAGTTTAATTTTGAATATTCTGAGTCTCATCTGTTTGAAAAATGTGGTTAGCGATCCCTTATTATTGTTATGTCATAAGAAATTTCTCCAGTCGATAATATTATAATTATTTATTTTCTCTTTTCATCTTTGCTATATTCTGTTAAAAGATATCCATTGTATTAGGATTCTCTTTTTGTTATAATTCTTAATGAATGCTCTTGCTGAGATATCAATTGGAATATTATTTCTTACAGGTGCTGTGATTGAAGTTATTACTAATAGTGCTTTCCATCTAACTTCTATTTTATCTTTTGCAGTCTTGACTAGTTAGTCAACTTGATTATTCAGTATGTCTTTGCTGTGTGCCTTGACTTTGACAAGTTTCAATTGAAGTCTTTTTTTTATAATTGTATTCACCAGTCTTAACCATGGTTGCCAATTAGATATTTTCATTTGTTTTTTTAGTGTTTTCTTGAAATGTTGCTTGCTTATTTTTGCATAAGTATTAATGCAAATGGCACTATCAGTTCTGATTTCTATGTTATTATCATTTGGAACTAATAATATTGCTAAGAGAATTGCTACTAGTTCTGTCCTTGTAGATGATAAGCAATTGTCAACTACTGATTGGAATGATCTTCTTGGATTTGGTTCTTCTGTTTGTATCCAGGCTGCTCCTATTCTTATGGATTGGTCTAGTGCTTTATCTATGGCACTATTTGTATAAAATTGATAATTGCTTTTGTAGTTACTATTATTGTTAAGTCTGTATTTGAGGCTTAATCCTGTATAATGTTCTTCAGATATAATGTTGTCTTGGATAATTTGTAATCTATAGTTTTGGCAATCTTGTTTATCTAATTAAAGAAAAATAATGGATTTCCATTAGTGTTTTCTTAATTGTTTTTTATTTTTATAAACTTGGTTATATTGAAACTAGCTTTTGTACTAATTTGAAAGTACTTTGTTCTCTTATTGTTTGCTTTCTAAATATTTCTACTTCTAAATCAGATGAAGTTATATTCTGTACTGTTGTTAGTACTTACTTGCCAGTTCTATTTTTTATGATCATTCTGTTTGTTCGATATAAAGAACATTCTGTTTTATATTGTCCAATCAAAGCTTAACTATCTTGACTTGAGAATATCAAACTTGTTTGCCAATATTTGTTTAACCATCTGATACCATTTTGGAATAGGTCTCTTTTTGATTGTTTAAAGATTGTATAATTTTTCAATTTAGGAGCATATTGAATTCTTTGTCTACTAGTTAATCAACAAACATAATATTATACTTTCTTAAGAATTTTTTTGTCTTGTTATACAGATGAAAATTATTCAATAAGATCTTGATTGTCATATGTTCTCATTTCCATTAAAATAGGTCTGTTTATTGTGAGTCAGGAAATGTAAGATTCATTTGGTTTGCTGTTTTGAGTATTTGTGCTGAGAGATTCTTTTTGTAATTGTTGTGTGTAATAATACTAATAATAATATTATAAGTAATTTATCAAAAATAGTATTATCTTTTATAATAACAAACTAAAGCAAAGTGAAACCATTTTATAAAAGATTTTAATTTTAAAAATATTAAAAAAATTACCTATAGCTATTGTAAAGCTATATATATTTGTAATAAAAACAATATTACTCAAAAAAAAAAAAAAAAAAAAACTCTTTCCGTTTTACCCTGATTACCTAAAATCTGCAGTAAAATGGTCAAGAGGATGCCCAAAGGCAGAACACAGCCATGGCAATTCACAACAGCAACACCAAAAGTAAGAACCTGCCCCTATCCAACACCTAGCCATAACAGGCAGTCAAAACAACGCAAAAAACAAAATCTAAACAGCCTACAGAACAGACAGTAGCAGAGGGCAGTACCTCAGCCGGCTGGCTACCCACAGCCAAAGATGGAGTAAACGCCGCCTTCGACTGGGTGGCAGACACTCAGATGAAAACAAAGGAATCCCAACAGGCACCCGCCTCACCTATCTCGACTACTTTCAGGGAATCAGATGAAGACCCAACGCCCACTGAGCCAGATAGTGAAGTGGAGGAAGAAGAGACGGCTGAACCCAAGCCACCCAAACCACCCAGACAGCCGTACAGACTCTCAACAGACTGGCGCATCCAGTATGGCTATTCACGCTTCAAAGCAGCCATCCAGACAGCCAACCTCAATCGCACAATGAAGCAAAAACTCAACACAGTAAAGCAGACAGTCGCCCACCTTGACTCCTACATGGGAGCCCAGGTGGTGCAGTACCAAGGGAAAAAATGATCGTTGCCTCCTTTGCTAATAAAAAAGATCTACACAAAGCATGCAAATTAACCTTACAAGAAAACAATGAAAACCACATGACAGAATGGGCCGAGATTGACCCGACTGAAGCCAAAAGCAGAACTATCCGTATCTGGGATATCCCCCTAAACACCAATCAACAAGAAGTAAGGCAGAAAATTGCACAATATGGGAAAATTAAAAATTTTAGAATGAACACAACAGGCATGTGGCAAAGCACACTAGCTGAATTTGAAACAGAAGAAGAGTACAAGAAAATCAGTACAAGATGGAATATTCCATTCAAAAGAGAACTACTCAGAATTTATCCATTTATCAGAACCTTCAAGATTAAAAAGAAACGAGACAAATATATCTTGAAGCTCACAAACCTTCCACCAGGTACCACAGGATATGACCTGCAGAAGATTATCGAATTCACTAAGGCAGCATCATGCCATATCCCCCACAACAGGAACTATACAAGGAAAAGATTTGCTTTCTTAAACTTCACCTCAGCGGAAGCCAAAGAGAAAGCAAAAAACACAGAAACACAATTGGGAGAAACAACACTTTCCTGGTATGAAACTGATACAAAACTATATGCCATTTGCAGTGCACCAGACCATTTAGCAAAAGATTGTAGAATCAAAGCGAAACAACAAGAAAGACAACAAACACTAAGGGAAAAAGCAAAAAGATACAACAGCTTATACCAAAGATACAAACCAGAGGGCACAAATCAAATTAGAAAAGTTCAGAACAAACGAACTAACAAATCAACAAACAATAACTGAATCAGGACTCGAGAACAATTCAACAGAACAACCAGCCAATTTCAAAGCAGAGGAACATTTGTCCAAGTCACAAGCAACACAATAAGAGGAGTCAACAAGCTTACAGCAGGCAACCCAGCAGCAATGATTAATTTACAATCATCATTAACAGAAGTACTTAAAACAGTATAAGTGATAGGATCAGAGCTTAAACACATCAAGAAATCCATAGGGGAGCTCAACCAGAAAATATGATACTTATAAGACTTCGCTTACTTCTATACAGTAGATGATGAAGATCAGATAGAAGAAGCAATTGAAGATGGAAAAACATACTTGGAGGAAAACCACCCCTGGCCAAACACTCCTGAACCCAAAGAATTCAACTACCAAAGAAAAAGACACGCTACAAGCCCAGTAGCAGATACAAGTGATATCAGGGCCCAACAACGCAATCTCAATTCCAGGATGGCAAATATAGATAACACATTCCAAACAGTAGTAGGCACACTTAACCAACTAATTGACAGTACAACAAACAACTCACCACAACTCCAGGACAATGAAGAACAACAATAACGAACAAACCAGACAAACCACCTTGAAAAAGTCATCAACAACAATAGAAACTCAACCAACTGGAATAGCAAACACAACAAACAACAACAATACACAACAACCATCTACAGGACACAATACAGAACAAATAGAAAGAATTACAAACCTAACAAAAACTGCAAATCATCAAACACAGGACATCACCTGGAGAATCGTCACACACAACGTCAAAGGATTCAATAATCAGACTAAAAGAGATTGCTGGCTGACATATTGCCAAGACCAAACAATTAATATTGCAATCATCACAGAAACCCAAATACAAACTGACAAACACCTGCATTGGAAATTTCAAGATTATCATACATTCTGAAGCAATAGCAGGAAAGAAACAGGAATTTTAATAATGATCAAGGAAAAAATTGCAAATCACATTGGAGAGATAAAGACCTTGAGCAGCAGAGGGATCTGCATAGATCTGCAATTCAAAGGAAAAGAACATGTTAGCATCATCGGTGCATACATCCCATCCAGAGGCAATCCAGAACACTCATCGACAACAAAATGGATACAAGAAAGAATATTGGAAAGACAAAATAGAGACTGGAATATTATTACAGCTGGAGACTTCAATGCTCTCATGGATCCCTACATGGACAAAAACTCAGTGGGAAGAAACAGGCTGCCAACATCAACAATATTGTCCCTGTTAACGCACCTGCAACATATAAACACATTTAGAGAAGTATGAACAACAAGACGCAGATTCACCTGGTCCAACTCACGTAATACACATACCCGAATAGATTATATATGGATGTCCCCTGGACAGAAATAGAACCTAGTATATGCAGATATCACCACATCAAACATGCTTACACACAGTGACCATAATATTTGCACAAGTGAGATCAATGTTATCAAAATAGTCCAACAACAGGAGAGATGACAGAAATCACCAAAAACAATCATTTTTGATTCCAAAAATACCAGCCCAGAACAATGGAAGAAATTTCAACAACAAATAGAAGAGCAAATTATAGAGTAAAACTCAAAACAAGACACGACAGAGATGGACAGCAACAAACTTTGAAACATCACATGGCATGTTATTAGCAAAGCAATGCACCAACACATCAAGAGACGGAAACACCAAAAATATCACCACAGAAAGAAATTTGCTCCATCTGAAAAGACACAACATCTACTTTCACTTAGAAAGATCAGCACATGGGGAACCGTCTTCTCAAAAACAAAGGTGACACAGACACAGCCAAACAAGCAATCTTCAAACTCATAGACAAAATAGAACAAAAACACAAAAACAACAATGATATGCAAATAGACAGGCCAGCTGGAAATACAATCACAAAAGAATGGCTTCACAATATACAAGAAATATACAAGACAACAAGAAACCTATTACAAAAAGAAAATCAAGAAAGAAACAGAGCCATCATCAAACAGCAGATAGAGAAAAGGATGTCCCGAATGGAACATAACCCCCAAAAAATGATCAGCTCAATTCTAGGTCACCAAGGAATATGTATTACCATGAACAAACTAATAACCAAAACACTAGAGATGAATGTCATCACAGACCTACAAGAAATCCAAAGAAAGGTAACATCACTTCACAATAGAAACTAGAGACCTGGACAAAGAAACCTGGGACAAATGGGAAAAGAATACATACCACAACCAAACACTGATGCAACATGATATGACCCAACAATACAACCAATATCAGAAGAGGAAGTCAAGGCTACCATTACCAAAGCAAAAGCAGAATCTGCTCCTGGAAGATCCAAGCTCAACTACGCCATGCTAAAACATATTGGCAGAGAAGGTATCAAGAGAATCACACTAACTTTC
>CAJVPV010000498.1:0-21449 GCA_910591835.1 Acaulospora morrowiae | reverse complement strand
TAATGACGATAAACTTATGTTTAATAAATGTCTCGCATTTAATGCTTGTTTGCAGCAAAAAAAAAAAAAAAAAAAAATATTAATAGTATCTATAATTATAATATTTATTTAAATTAATATATTTTAGTTTTACTTAGTTATATAAATTAATTTATTTATTATTATTATTATTATTTTGTAAATAAATATCATTTCTTTATTTAATTTATATAATAATAGATATATATTGTAAAAGAAACAACATTTTTCATGTATAATAGTATAATGAATTAAATACTAGCTTGTTTACAGTAACTATTAGACTAATATTGAAAAGAAATTTTAAAACATAAATTAATTTACTTTAAAAATGAACTTATATATATATTAAATAAAATTTTTAAAGAATAGAAATATTATTATTAATTTATAAATTATCTAATTTAATTTGGATTTTAATAATTATTATTTAAAATATATATTTTTTAAGATTGATTAAAATATTTAAATAATCTGTTTAATATTTTTTATTTAAATAATCTGTTTAATATTTTTTATTTAAAATTTTAAAGAAGATATTATTTATTGTCACTATTTATAACTTTTATTTATATAATATAATATATAATTTTTTTTAAGTAAATGTTAAATTGAAATATTTTTAAATTAGAATATATTTTATATTATAAAATTTAATATACTAATTTAAAATTTAAAATTTTATAAAAATTAAATCAAAAGTCTTACTTATATAATCTTTTCTATTTCAAATTAATTTTAATCTATAATTATTAAAAAAATCAAGAATCATATCTTTATTCAGTTTAATTTAATTTGATCAAAATTCAATTATTTAAATATTTTATATATAGAAAAACCATTAAATTTATATATTTTACTCTTTGTAAGAATATATATTTGAAGATCTAAGAACATTATCTATTTATACTATTGATTTATAAATTAATTTAATAATTTTATTATCTTAATAATTTTGTTTATTATGTATTTTATTATTTTTAAAATGCAAATATGTTAAATTCTAATAAAATAATTACAATATCTTTATATAATCAAAGATTAATATATTTTAAAATTATATATACGTGTATATACAGTATATATGATACATAATATAATAATACATCTTGATTAATTATTTATAATACAAGTCAATATTAAGCTCATTGAAAATAATATGGAAGACATACAGTATATTATTCTTTTTGATATACAGTATATCATTAATAATAATCAATAACAATAAATTTTTTTTAAAAAATAAAAAACTTTATATTTTCATATCATCATAACTTAAAAATAAATTAATCAATATGATAAATATAAAAAAAATGGGTTTAAATTTATTTAAAAATAGATTCTACGCGGTATGATGTTATACTTGAATTTGACATTTTGATTCATACCAAATATTTATTAATTACCGTATATATGATTTATTAAACCTTCATTCTAAAATCTTTTTAAAAAATTATTATTATTAATTTTCCTTATGAAAAATCTTTAATTTCGTATTAGAAAAAAAGACTTCTCGCAATTACAATTTTATTTAAACCATGTGATTGAATGAATATGTAAAAAATAATGTCCCATGGTTTGTAACGTTCTCATTGATTTTTCTACAATAGACCATAATATTCAAAAAGCAGTTGCATTTAATATGATGTAATAATAATAATCAATTCAGCTAAAACATAGACATCGTTGTATAACGAATTGTGATAAATAAAAAATTTAGAACGATAGATATTTTGATGAAAGATAACTCATAGATTATTTCTCGTATGATTGCACCGCAGAACGTTGAAGTTTTGTTACGCAACAACCACCACATTCAATCTTCAGAATTCAAAACCCAACACATCCAATCATTAACCAATGTACAGTCGGAATGCATAAAATTTACAATTTAATTTAAACAATGGGTATGGTGAGTTATTTAGATCCCTTTTTAAATAGATGGGAATTAAGTCCATCCCTGTTCCTCGCTATTTCAATGGCGAAAAACTAAATAAGATCCAAACTTTAAATTCATTGTGGAAAAAAAAAAAGTACTATAAAACTAGCGCACAGAAATAGGATCGACCATACCTGCATTCGTGTAACTACCATCATTTCATTTTTGGTAATCGCACATAATGGAGTGACGACAAATTATCCATATAAATATTTGTTCGAGAATTTTCTCAAATCACACCCAGGGACACTCACCGAAAATAGTGTTTTCTTCCGTGTAATCGCCGTTCA
Organism: Acaulospora morrowiae; assembly: GCA_910591835.1. NCBI lineage: Eukaryota > Fungi > Glomeromycota > Glomeromycetes > Diversisporales > Acaulosporaceae > Acaulospora > Acaulospora morrowiae. The sequence continues at coordinate 19,202 of CAJVPV010000498.1, read as the reverse complement.
CATTTTTCCTTAGCAAAGTACCAAAGTTGTATTCATCTATTTTATTTTCATATTTCATTATCCAATTTCTCCATTTCTCCTTTCCCTCTTCTGATTTCATTGATTCTTCATCTATCACATCTATTGAAAAATCTGGGAAAGATTTCTTGAAATCTTCGTATATCTCATCATCTATGCTGTTTTTTATAAAAGCGAAAGTATCACATAATATGCCCGGAATGTTTAGGACATTACAATTTGACTATAAGTATGTTTGAAAATGATACAGTACGGAGTCAACCGAAGTTTTTCGTTGTCAACCGTTGTTATCAACCTGAAGTAAATCTCTGCATGGTGCATAGCTTTGACTGCCCATTGCTTCTCTGGAAGTGTTAACAAGTGAAGTAAAATAAGCCTTACAAATTTCACAGTGACTTTTATGACTGGTGTTCATTTATGGCACAAACCAATCTCTGGAAGTTGTTCGAGTTCGTCGGCATTAGGTAGTGACATGATATCTAAAAAGTATCTCTCTCATAGAGCGGCCGATTGTTTTCAGATGTTATTCATGGTGAACCAATCAGGTTTCACCTAGAAAATTGAGCCACAACCGCCATAGCAATTATATTACGTTTACTAAATCTACTTAAGTTTTAGACTACGTCTATTATTTTCTTTCTTACAAACCCCCAAATTTTTGCTCTTTAAGTTTACTGCCAAGGATTCAAGCTCCTTTGAAAACAAATTTGTGGGTCTTCAACTTATCGACACGAGAGAGCCCTGGGGGTATAATACACTGGTAGGGAAACCGGTATACTATGTTCGTTCTTTTCTGCTTTAGATCTGCAGCGAAAATTCGTCCTTTTCTATTGACAATTTTCGTACGCCCTAACGTTTACCTTCGCATTAAATACTTTCCATGAAAGTATGGTCGTAATAAATAATAAATTAAATTATTTCCGTTCTATTCTTACAGCAATGACCGAAACTGAGTCACCCACAAATCCCGTAACAAATGGAAAAGATTACCCGATAAAAGAGTTATACTCTAGGATTCAGGCCGTCAGGGAGAAAGTTAATGAATCTTCGATTTCTTTAATTTCTTCACGTGAAACAGTCCCCCTTAATGATAGTAGCCCTTTAGAGACGCAACCTTCCGAACTTTCTAACAATCATTCAACGGAACAAATAGGCGAAATATTAGATGTGAATGCCGAAAATGAAGATAATATAGCTGATTGTCACTGCCAGAAAGTAAATGTAGTTCAGGATACGGCGAATTGTAGTGACTGTGATAGAGTTATACCCATAGTGGCGGACATAAATAAGCAAAAGTTACAATTACTCGACGATTTGGAAGTCGCTAATAGCAGAATAAAGGAAGAGTTTGACAAAGTAGAGCGGCAAAATGATGAAATCGAGCATTTAAGAAAGCGGATAGAAGAGCTGGAGGATCAAATTGATGCCAAATCTGATGAATTCGCTGCATTACAAAAAGACATGGCCTACCTTAACGAAAAATATGTCAATGAAATTGACAAGGTGGCTGAGTTGCAACATTCCAAGGATATGGTGGAAGGTGAACTCGAGGAGCTAAGTCGATCACTCTTTGAACAGGCGAATGGTATGGTAGCTTCCGAGGCGAAGCAGCGACATGAATTGGAGGTTCAACAAAAAGCTCTGGAAAAGCAACTTTTGGAGACACAAGAACGTTTGGCGGCTGAAAGTATGCAACTCAAGGAACTGAGGGAAAAGATGGAACACATGATTCATGAACAGCCACAATCGGAAAGCAAACGTTCGAGTTCTAGCGATCCATCGTTCAGGGCTAGTATTGATTTCGCAGAGTTGTTCGGACTTCGCGAAAAATCGCCCGAAGCAGCGGCGACCTTACCAGGACCAACTGGAGAGGACGGGATTGGAATAGATCCTGAACTAATGAACGAATTTAAAGAATTTGTTGAAACGAGTATAACCGTACGGCTTCAAAGAATTCACACTATTCCCTTTATGAAACATTGCCTGGAAGAGGATGTAGATGCTTGTATGAGATTCGGTAACAGTCCACGAGTTTCCTCTCGTAAAATAATTGATGCTATCGTTGCCAACACATGTTTCATCGAAGAAGCCCCGCCCGGTGCAGAAAAGGAATTCGCCCTAAATCTTAATTCTCCTGTCCGCAACACTGCTGCCAAACCGGCCCTGTGGGATCGTATTTCTGGGAATTCAACTTACCCAAGAATGGGTTGTCAATGCTGTGGCAGACCGGGTCCCTTAACTTTTCAATATCGCATAACTAACTTAGATGATTGGTCACTTATTGATCGCTATTGTCGTGATCGATTGGTAGCCGTGTGCGAGTTTTACGTATTTATTCGTAACGTTCGTCAGCGTCTTTACACCAATCGTACCATAAGTGATCTGTATGCAGAATGTTTAAGGTTGCGCCTACAAATGTTCTATGCGAGATTAGGAGCCTTGCCTTCAATGCTTAATACGCTTGGAATCAAGGGGACCGAGGTGGCAACTGCGAAGAAACCTTCGTACTTCATGCCGCCTCTGGAAGTTAATCACGATCAGGAAGACCTTGCATCAGCAATAAATGAAGGTTTGACATCAACCTCTACATCACCTGTCAGACAATCCAGCCTTCCAAACATAATTCGAAGCACAATATCAGAAGTGACGATGGATGAACCCAAGTCTGACTCTTCGGTAAATATTGAAACTGAATCCACGGGATAAGTCACACGATAGACGGTGCTCGATCACATTATTTCGAACCAGGGAATCATTTGTTACAGTGGTTAACCTGCAGTGTGATAATTCTGATATTCTAGAAATGACGTATTCATTCCTCTATATGCTTTTGTTCTCCTTAAGGTTTCAATCTGATGCTACATTTTTTAACTTTGGCTAGAGTACATCCAATCGAACTTTAATGACATAGATCTTAAGACCAAATAATGTTTGAGAAGTTGAAGAAACATTCTAGGAACTTGATAAGAAATTTTTATGTTTAATTTATTTACCTACGACAATTAATCATCGGGATATTGTAATCTTAATTTGTGAAGTTTGGTTGGTTTATACTACTTATATTTAATACTTTTTAAATGGTTGTTAGTTAAAATATTGATTGAACAATTTGCTGTATTCCTTGGTTGTATAATATGTTGCTTCGTCTACTATACTGGATTTCCATATTTATTCTATGATTTTTTTCTTTTTTTTTTATCTTCCTTATGGTTGAAATAAGGTCAATGGGTCACCCGGGACTCTATTTTCACGTGATATGTAATATATAATATATATATTATATAGTATGTTGTGTAATAATGTACCAATCGAAATTTTAGCGGTGTACTTTATCTTAATCTATTGATTGACCAATCAGATGATCGATTTTATAAGATTTATATATATATAAAAAAAAAGCTTAGAATTCGCGACACGAATCGAGATGTCATTGTTCACTTTACGATCGTTTACTGGTACGTTATTGTATTTCCCTGCTTTATGATAGACAACCTTGTTTATGCAGGATCTCTCTAATTAATAGCGACTAAAAGCGGATGCTCGCGGGTAATACACGTATCAAGAAAATTTTCGCGCCTTACGCGAAATTATGCAAGTGACGCCCCAAACAAAGTTGAAGCTCCTGTCCAAAAGCCCGTTCCGCGCACCCGACGGGCATTATTTTATGGTACCTCCAACTATCCAGCGTTCATTTGACTTCTACTATACTTCTAAATCTTATCATTTTTATGATAATGCACAGTTCCTGGTAGTGAAGAGCGTAAGATCAAAAGTTCATTAAATTTAACTGCAGACAGCATTGTATATGATCTCGAAGATAGCGTTGCCTTCACGAGGAAAGGTGTCGCGAGGGAAATGGTCTTTGACATTTTAGAGGTGCAACGAATATTTACAATTTCAATTCCTGCCGAGAGATTCAATTCAATGCTTATTATTTCCTTCATATATATATTCAGTCTTTACCGGCTGAGTCAAAGTCTGAGAGAGCAGTTCGTATCAATGCAGTTGGATCAGGTAAGTTTGAAAGACACTTAAATTCATTCAACTAGCATGTTGCTAACGTGATATGTAATTGTATTATTACGCGACAGGTTTGGAATTGGACGACCTTAATGTCATAGTGAGCATTCTTTCCTCTTTCTTTTCTTTCTTTTTTTTTTTTTTGAAATACCATCTTTTTCAAATCCAATTAACCCAATGAATGCTCTTAGCTTCGAGCAAAACACCTCGAAGGCATCGTAATACCTAAAGTACGTTCTCCCAAAGATGTTCAATTTGTCAGTCGAATGATAGACTCGATTGCGCCGAAAGAGAAGTGAGTCTTTAGCCCGAAGAAAGTCCATTTACTGTACGATTATTATCGAAAACCTCTTGTTCAGTAATGCACCGATTATAATTTAGCCGATCAAATATTCGCTTGGTAGCATCCATAGAAAGCGCGTTAGCCATCATGAATCTCAAAGAAATTGCCACATCTGACCCACGATTGGATGCATTGCTAGTAAGATATTTTGATGCGAATTGGTTAAATTTTTAAATATAATGATAATGACAAATATATTCAGTTTGCTGCAGAGGATTATTGCGCAGATGTTGGTATGGAATCATCTTTCAACTAATTCAATTCATGAAGTTGAGACCTAAAAATTGGAATTTAAATTGGAAAAGGGCTCATAAGAACACCATCACGCAAGGAATTGTCGTTCGCGCGTCAAAACATAGTGACAACAGCCTGTGCCTATGGATTACAACCAATTGATATAGTAATTATTCTTGATGATAACAACGTTTACTTTGATAAGTGTAGGGTTATGTATTTATGTTGCATAGGTTTGTATTGATTTCAGAAATGATGATATTTTGAGGGAAGAATGTAAGGAAGGTCGAGAGATGGGTTATCTTGGAAAGGTAACTGCGAACTTAAATTTGATCTTTTAGGAAAGTTAAAAGTTTTTTTTTTTTTACCTTCTACTATTTTTTATAGCAAGCTATTCACCCATGTCAAATTGACATTATACAAAAAATGTTTCTGCCGGATGAACAAGGTATTAAATGAGTAAATGAGTAATAAGTTTTCATTTTCTCCCAACTTTGACATCTAGATTATTTAACATATAGACGTTGAAAGAGCGGCACGAATAGTTTACAACTATGAGCAGCACAGCAAAAAGGGGATTGGAGCGTTCGATTTAGACGGGAAAGTGTAAGTATCTACTGGTTCGATGGTTGCATCTCTCACGTCTATTTATGTTTTCATGTATCTGCAATAGGATTGATCTTCCCGTTGTAAAATGGGCCGAGGGAATAATTGCAAGAGCTACCTCTGGAGGAATGGATATTCCTGTACCGAAGGAAAAGAGAGAGGAGGAGAATTATTTACAGAAGACGCAGTGAAATATTTTAAGCTTCTAGAGTTTCAACATGACGGTGTGTTAATAATTGTTATTCATAGTCCTTGGCATCTATATACAGGGAATTGATTATCAATTTTGTCTTATTTAATAAAATCCTAGAAAACGTTTCTTTTTTTGCGAAATGCAAAAGATTGTTAACGAAGAAAGTGAACTGACGGAATTACTTGAGAAATTGATTCATTATTTGCTAGATTATATACATATTTTTTGTAACCATAAATTGCATTTATTAGTTCATTTTTTTACAAGATTATTCCATTCTTGTATGTACTTAAACTCGATTAATAGTAACTTTATTTCTTTAATTTAACTATAATTACCTGATCCAAAAAGTTTTGTTGATTTTTATGTAGGGAGCTATATTATTATTTACAATTAAAAAATGCGTAATAAAAATTATAAATTTACCTATAGATAAAAAAAAAAAAAAAAACATATTTATAATGCTATTATTAAATCTCAAGAATAATTAATTAATTGTTAAATTATTTTTATCGAACTTAAAACATATGAAAAACAACATAATTATTCGTCAGTTAACAATAATATTAAGTAAAGACCTATGCTTATTGCCAATTGGTTACTACGTTTTCTTCAATCTAAAAGAATGATTGCTAAATTTAATTATATTTTAAACCTGTTTGAATTATTTTCTGTTATTCCTGATCTCGATTATGAAGAAATTAGAATTAATAGTCCTAATAGTACATATAATGTTATAGATTATAAAAAAACAGGTTTCACAATATGTTAAAATCCATTAATCTTATTTACAATAACATATCTTTAATTAATTGGAAAAAAAATATATTATTAAATAATTTTTTTAAAAGAAATCTGAATGCATAAACATTCAAATATATATAAATATATATATTATAATAAACAATCAACCTATAATTTTATTTCCAATAAATTATATTCCACTTAGATATATGGTACTTGTGATTTTTACAAAGATAAATCAACTATGATTCATTACAATAGATATATCATAATTTTTATTGGTTATATTATTAATTATATATTGTATACTGTATATATATAAGAAAAAAATAGATATAATAAATGAATTTTATATTATAACACAATGCTTATATTAATAATTCAAAAACTGGTATATACAATAAAATCCTTTTCTATTAATCTTTTAAAGAAATAAGCTAATCATAATTTTATTTTTTTTTTTGTAGTTTTAAAAATTGAATAAACCAAACATAGGTTTCTAATTATTGATATGCTTGTTGAATTAAGTATAATATTTATTATCATCAAATTTCAAACTTTTCAATTGAACTGTTAGTAGCATGATTTTTTTAAAAAGTATATTTGAACTTAAACAAAATACTGTATTTTATTATTTTTATTATACAGTAAGTAATTAAGACATGCCATCATGTGACTGTTATGCTAGATCGATAATCCGTATATAAATAGGGTTCGGGAAAACGGAAAACGAGGATCATGGCAAGTTACGATTCTTTGAAGGATGATTTGCGCAGTTACCTGCATTCCCTTCAAAAGGAGTTCCAGGATTCAGACCATACGTCTGAAAGGGTGATAAAGGTTCTACGTGAATCATTGGATTTTTTTGAAAAGGGCACCTCCTGGAACGGTCCTCCACCCACTCCACAATTACAAAGTTTCTTTCTGAAAAAACTATATGGGAAACATTTGAGCTTCATCATTGAAAATGTCCTATATGAAGGGTTTGATGCTCGCATGCGAACACAACAAGATAAACTTATCGTAGAGTATTTTATTCCCACCGGAGAAAAGAATTCACAAAAGTTGAAACGTGCAAGCATTTCCTTGCGAGTATTAGTTACACATTTCACACTTTCCGAAGTTGATCAACGACAACAACGAGCTCATCAGCTGGTGTCTATCCGAAAACTCATAATATTACTGCTAAGAGCCTATTCTTTTGAAGAATTTTACGATGCGATACTGAACGATGCGGAAATCGAACAAAATGAAAAACGTGCGGAGTGGGTAGAATTCGTGAACCTCATCTGCTCAGTGCCCGAGAGGTCAGCGAATCTAATGGCATTGAAGGAGAATCATCGTAACATTGGATTACAGGAGGAAACCACCGATCTAGATGACTTGTATCCTGGGGTAGAGCAACCCATATATATTTTTGTCAATAGATTTACACGCGACTGTGGATATTTAACGAATAAAAAATTTATTATTACTATGTTCATGGTTGTTTTAAATCGCGTATTGTCTTTAATTTTTTGCTGTCAATTGTCGTGATCGAAAAAATTAAAATTGAATAGAAATTTCTTTGGAAAACTCGTGACAGACGGCGAAAAACTGATATATCTAAGGAGTAATCACGAAAAATTGAATGGCGCGTACTTCTTATTTTTGTATTAGAAATATAGTTGAACTTTTCTATTTACCGATCTCCTTGAATTCCGCGAATTTTTTAGAAGAAATGATCGAAATATTGACATTTGCAGTTGGAGGGTTGTTATCCAAAATGTGTAGGATTGGTCATTCAAGTGCGTCGCGGTGGTGTACATGAGTTCTTGCGTTTTCCGAATAATGTAGCTTCAATTCATATTTTTTTAATCATTTTTCACCTGAAGAAATTGTCGTTCAGACACTCTACCCATTATTGTCGAAACGTCTTAGCCTTCCCTATGGGAGTATTTACCAGGACATTTGGCATCGCTTGATCGCGACGTTTCTTCCATACACTTTAGAAACATTTCTCTCATCTTTATTCCTGCATGTGCAAAATCACGAACTTTCCAAGATAATCAATCCCGCCTCTATTGAGAATGAATCTCGTTATCGGATTCGGAGGGTTGCCAAGGTGATTGGATCACTTATTGGAAAATCAAATAGTGAGGCGGCATCTTATCTGATCAAATATAAATATTTCGTTGGAGGAAAAACTTTCTCTGTAACGATTTTACGGGTTCTTTGTTGTTTCTTGAGTTGGGGATATCTACATAGGCAGCCACGTGACGAAAATGGTGAAGCATTAAGATTGGGAGTGGATGACGGTTTCGAAAACTTTATTTTTCAGGTGGATCTTTAATGACCACATTCATTGTTTACAATAATCCTTCTTCAAAAATGCATTGTAGATCTCACCGGTCTACTCAAAACCCTCATATCTTCATGGTCCGATCCTACATTTGTCAAACACGGATCGATCACTAATCAAATGTGTAAGTTTTGATCACAAGATAATTTCGGTGATGAACATGCCTAATACCTCTAGACCCTTTTGTTTAGATTTGACCAGTGCAATTCTCATAATATTCGGCTACCTTCCCAAGGAGACATTGATTAAGGCGGCGATTCCCAGGGAAATCACGTTGGGTGTTACCCATTGGTTGCAGAGTTCTTCCGGAGAAATGCGGAAATTGGGAATGGTTTGCACAAAATATTAATTGATTGACTCATCAAGAGAATTACTATAGAGATTGCGACCAAGTTTATGGGACATTCCTAATATATAGGTCACGGCTGAAGTGCTTTCAGGATTGATCGACGAGCCGGACAACATTTTGAATTTTGGTGTAATTTCAGAAGATGAGATTAATCACTTAAAACAGCTAATCGAAGTCAAGGATGGCGTTGTTGATCCTGGGATCATAGAAGAGGAATTCTCGGAAGGTTTGTAAATACTGTTATACTTCATCGTTATCGATATCTATCAAGTTTAATATTCACTTTTATCGGAATTATTACAGATGTGATAGAATCACATGAGATCAAAGAATTTCAAGAGGGCACGGAGGATGAGCGATCTAATAAGATTAACGATGAGGACATCGAACCTTTGGGCAAAGAAGATAATAATACAACGGGTAAGAAGCCGTTTCCGATATTGTATGAAAACGGTTAAGGTAATGAATGCAAATTGAAATATTATAAATGTGTCAGTTAACGAGCAGAAGGTAGATTCTGATGATGAAGATGATTTCGAGCCATATCCGATGGAGGTTGAAAGTGAGAATGAGGAGGATGAAGACGATCCTGCCCCTCAGGTCAGAAAAAAGAAAGTCTTGGCACCAGTGTATGCATAACATTTGCATATCCGTGATTTCTTACGCAGTCCAAGTGACATCACCTAACCAAACTTACAGTTATATTATAGATCTGATCTCATATCTAAAGTCTGTTGAGGATTACGAAAAATTGGAGATCGCGATCAATAATGCAGGAAAATTGATCAGAAATAAAACAGGATTCGGGATGGAGCTGGGTAAATTGATAATGCCTATCGTAATAATACCGACTTTTATTAATAAAGGAATAAATAACATCAATTTTCTCAGATGACAACGCGGAGGAACTGGCCAGAATTATTATCAGTTTGCAAGACAAGTTTGAATTAAAAGGATTTGAGGAAAATAGGCAGGATGCATTGGTAGCGCTTTCTTGTGGAAGCCCAAAGATCGTTGTGCCGTAAGTATGGATCTCACATCCTGACAGATTACATTTTTAACTATTTTACCGTACCAAATACAAATTTCTGTCGGTATCCAGGTACATTATTCAGCAATTATTTGAGAACCGATATTCACTGTCCGACAAACTCATGATATTATCAGTAATATCGAGTTCGGCGAAAGAACTGGCCGGAATACAGACTCAAGAGGTTGATTGCACACATCATATGAAGTGTTTGTTATACTCAGTTCTTTCAAAAATAAACAAACTAGATTTTGATTTTAAAAGGACGTGTCCAACAGCAAAAAGTACTATATCGCTAATGATATAACCGAGGAGTTCAAAGATCTTAGCATCTCCACCTTAAAACTACCTACCACAAATATTAAGGAAAACCGATTCTCACGTAGACCTCAATTGGAGGCTTTGCGTCACAACTCAATTAGAACAAATAAATTTAACGAAGTTGCAGCCAAAACTTTCTTCTTTCCCTTGACAGCTGGTTTCTGGGCGCTTATTCACGACCGGTTAGCAAATTGAGAATGTTTAATCGTAACAGATTCCTTTTAAATTTAATTAATTTGAATTGACTTGCTTTGATTTTCTTAGTGAACGAAACAATCTAATATATGAACCTACATTGTTGCAAAGATACATTGTAACTTTGGCAGTAGTTGTTCAATGCTCTGGTAAGTCATCTTTTTATTCACACACAATTTGCAAATGTATAAAACGCATCTGGTAATTTATTATAATTATTATCACTTCAAAGTGAATACTGTTAATCTTCAGCAAATCATTCGAGAATTTTGGGATTTATTATTATCTTTACGACATCACGATGATCCAGCTGTGCTATCAGCATTGTTATTTGGCGTGAGCGTCATAATAAATTCCTTGCCGGGACGCGATCTGGCGGAAGCTTTTGGAAAGGAGCTGGTCGAAACTCAGCAATGGATCAATGGTTTGTGAATTACTAACATTAAATCAAAATTCATGTTTGAAACGATCTGACAATCCTGTTTTTTTTTTTTTTCAAAAAAAGCGATATTCGAAAATAGGGTTAACAATGAAGTTCGATCCATGGCGGCATGGATTTCAGTTGAGATCAAAGGCGTTATCTCAGAGTATCAACGATTGTTGATCGGTGATTTATTACCTCTCACATAACAAGAAGAAGGAACAATAGGGATAATCCTGGTACCATCCAAAGAATTATTCACAAGAGGAACAAAGAGATCGATACAAGAATCAGTACATGAAATAATATTAACAGATATAGATAATTATCATAGCAAGTTATATGCTTTAAAAATTTTTTCATTAAATAATGAAATGTTGAATTAAACAATGCTGTTACACCAATATAAATTTGGACTTTACATTGATGATCGTCCCCACTTGAACTTGGACGCGTCTGATACAATAAAACTTTCTGTAATGTCTGCTTCTAGGTATCGTCACTTCGTGCGTGCGTGACTTTGATACGAGTTATGGAGAAATAAACATTTGATTCTATTTTTAATAGCTCTTCCACGCAAGCTCGGATCGAACATCCATCAACTCCAAGCAAGCAAGAAACGCAAATCATATATGAACTACGGGCTTTACTTCACACGGTGGATTCAATGTTAAGTGCATTCAAAAAAATATTTTGACATCAAAAAAAGATAACACCTTTGACTCATTATTCATTCCGTAACTAGAAATCAAAATTTGTTCAGTGCCGTCCATTTAACCTCTCCTGGGGGAAGTTTATTTGAAGCACAGAAACGCGCCAGTGAGAGTTTGGAAGAATTCAAGAAACTCGTGGAGAGAAGAGATGTTAACAGAGAATAGAAATACTGGCTCGTTCAAATTTGCTAAGCGCCCAAATTCTTCATAAAACTTCTTGTACAAATCAAATTATAAAAAATCTGGCTCGAATCCTGTTAATAGCCTATATGCCTCGACGTATTTTTCCTGTGTCTGTCGTACAACATCATCGGGCAAGTCAATGCCAGTTTTCTTGTCAAACCCAATGCTCGTTAAATAATCGCGAACATATTGTTTGTCAAAACTGTTTTACGTTTTTTTTTTTTTTTGATATTTAGGTGAAATTCAATAATTTAAGAGTCTTGTATGCGAATAACGGATGTCACTATTATTTACCTTTCTTGACCTCTGCCAACCGCATAATTAGAGGAGGGCCAAAATCGTGAAGAGTCTTAAGAAATTAAAGGCAAGTGTTGGAGATGGTTACATAAAAGATAATATCTGAAAAACGAATAAAAATAGTTACCAGGTGTGAGGACCTCGTCGACGAGATATATCTTTCCGTTGGTGTCAGCGCCAAATTCGAATTTGGTATCGGCGATAATAATTCCTTTTTCAATTGCGTAATCTTTTGCCTATGGATTCATTATGAATTTGTTCCGTCGGTCTCATTATTAATAAACATTGATTTGAGTGATATAATGAAATCACCTTCGAATACAATTTAATCGAAAGCTCGGTTATATCTCGGGCAAATTCCTCCCCAATTATCTCAGGTACTTTAAACAAAATGAATTTTTAATCACGTAAACAAACGATGCCTGACCGATAACACTTACCTTTGCTCGGATGGATATTTTCGTCTAAAAACAACAAAATGTTCCATTGTAAGAAAAACCCGGAAAAATCCCGGTTACACGACCCAATATTTACCATGTTGACCAATTTCGGCCTTTGTGCTTGGTGTATATAATGCTCGATCAAAGCATTGGGACTCTAATAATCCTTCGGGAAGAGGAATGTCACATACGCTTCCCTTCCTTTTGTATTCGGACCAAGCGGAGCCTGTTGGAATCGGTTATAACGATTTCGGATTGTTGGAAAATAAAGTTCTCAAATTCGGAATTATCCGATTTATCCATAACTTTACCAGTGATGTAACCTCGCACAATAGCTTCAACCTGGAAAACTCTTAAATTTTTTACCAGTAAGCACCGGTGCTCAAGTTGATCTTTGTACTTTTGCACAATCGCTGGCATTTTTGCAAAATCCGAGGTAATCAGGTGGTTCGGGACAACGTCTTTAAGAAAATTAAACCAAAACACGCTTATTCGTGTAAGAATCTTTCCTTTCCCTGGAATGCCCTGTTGAATTCATTTTTTTTTTTTTTTTTTTATCGAGGAAAAAATCGGTCCGTATATTCATATGAAAAGTAACATACGTTCTTCATAATGACATCAAAAGCGCTTATGCGATCCGTCGCGACAAAAAGCAGTGAGTCATCGTCGACGCGATACAAATCACGAACCTTACCGCGTGAGACAAGGTTCAGATCGGGACAAACGCTTTCGAGTAAAGCCATCGTGAAACAAATCTGATTATCACCCCCACTTAATGCAGATTGACGTGCAGATTTTCTGTATTAATCTTACCTGATTAGGGCGACCAATAAATTTCGTACAGACAGGTACGTGTATAAAGGTGACCCATGTTCAAGTAAAATTGTCATATTTGAAAAAATTAAACGATGCCTACCCAGACCGAAGTTGAATCTTTGAAAGAAAGGTATATCGCCGCCGGCCAAGGACACCTTTTTACTTATTACGATGAACTCGAACCTGAGCAACAAGCCTCGCTTTTCAATCAACTTGATAAGCTCGACATCGGACGCGTCAACAATATTTTCAAAAAGTCTGTTAACGCTCCGACTACCAAATTTCAAAATCTGGAACCTCTACCTGATGATGTGTTTGACTCCGTGTTAGACAATGATGATGCAAAAGTTCAAGATTGGAGAAATAAAGGTTTAAATGTGATAGCTCAGAATAAAGTTGCTGTCATTCTAATGGCTGGTGGCCAGGGAACCAGATTAGGTTCTTCAGATCCCAAGGGCTGTTATAATATTGGCTTGCCCTCCGGAAAATCCTTGTTCCAGCTCCAAGCAGAACGCATTCTGAGGTTACAAAAGGTCGCCCAGGAGCATGTGAAACCCAGCAACGAAGTTATTATCCCGTGGTATATAATGACTAGTGGTCCAACAAGGCCAGCTACCGAGGGCTTCTTTAAGAAGCACAATTATTTTGGACTGAAAGAAGAAAACGTGATCTTTTTTGAACAAGGTATTTTTTCTCCTTCTTTAACCAATTCCAAAACTACACAGATTACATATGTTGACCCTTGTAAATTACTGCTAGGTACACTGCCTGCACTGACCAATGATGGCAAAGTGTTTCTTGAATCAAAATCCAAGGTATGCATACATATATTAATCTATATATTATATTTATTTATTTTCCATTATCACATTGGTAATCTCATATATATATATACATATGCAGCTTTCCGTTGCTCCAGATGGTAACGGTGGAATATATGCCGCCCTTCGAAATGAAAAAATCCTAGACTCTATGAGATCGAGAAACATTTGCTATACTCACGCGTATTGTGTGGATAATTGCTTGGTCCGAGTTGCAGATCCTGTTTTTATTGGATACTGCGTTGAAAAAGACGCTGATTGTGGTGCAAAAGTTGTTCGCAAATCTTCACCCGAAGAACCTGTCGGTGTCATTGCTCTTTGTGATGGTAAATGCAGCGTGGTAGAATATAGTGAAATTGATCCTGAGATCACACAGAAAAGAAAACCTAATGGTCAACTTTTGTTCGGTGCTGCGAATATTGCCAATCACTTTTACACTGTGGACTTTCTCGAACGTGTAAAATCTTTTGAGGGTGACCTAGAATATCATATTGCAAGGAAGAAGATCAAACACATTGACATTAGCAACGGAGAATTCATCTCTCCCTCTAAACCAAATGGCATGAAACTCGAACTTTTTGTTTTTGATGTTTTCCCCTATGCTAAACGCATGGCAGTCCTCGAGGCTGATAGAAAGGATGAATTTTCGCCTCTCAAGAACGCGCCAGGCACAGGTGCCGATGATCCAGACACCAGTCGAAGAGACATAATTGCACAACACGTGAGGTTCGTTGAACACGCCAATGGAAAAGTTGTGTCAGATGAAACTTCTGGTGCACTCAATTTTGAGATCTCTCCCTTGGTATCTTATTCTGGTGAGGGATTAGAAAGACTGAATGGAAAGACAATTAAAACTCCCGCCATTATTAACACTGCGGAGGATCTGGGTAAATTTTGATAGTTCGTGAATTTAAGTATTACTTTTTTTCACCTATTTAAAGTATGATGTAATTTCAATCAATTGTAATTTTAACATTTTAATGGTGACTTTAAGTAAATAAAAAATTTTTTTAATTTATGTAAAAGTAAATGTTGACATGAAATTGAAAAAATTTATATTTAAGCGATTCTTTTTTTTTCAGACATGCGATTCTTAATATTTAACATACACTGCATACTATTGATAGAATCTTATTGAATTATTAATAAAATATGAAAATTCATAAAAATTCAAAAAAAAAGAATTGATACAGTTAACTAATTATATCATTAGCTTTCTATCAATTCTTTCTATATCATGATTATTTTCTAAAGATTCTTTTTTTGAAAATTATAATAACTGTTTGATTGTTAATTATGGATTTTTTGTATTACTTGATTTTTTTTTTCAATTTGATATGTATTACTTTTTACTTTAACTTATTATTTATTTTAAAATAAAATATTTTATTTATTATTATTTTATTTTATTTTATTTTTCAATATTTTTTTAAAAAACAAGTTAAAATTAATTACATTTAAAAACAAAGAATATTTTTATTTTTAGTATTATATTAATATATTCTAACAAAAAATTTTTATTTAAAAACTATAAAAATCATATTTGTCATCAATTAATTTTTTCAAGTTGATTGTATTTATACTGTATATTAAAATTATACTATTTTATGTTTATTTTTAATATTATAAAAAATTTACTATATACAAATACATATTGTCATATATTAATCTGATTTTAAAGATTAGTATAAAATGAAAAACTAATAGCATACTAGTTCAAATTAGATTATTCAGCTGCCAAATTATAATTGATTAAATTAAAATTTATTAATAAAAGTTTATACTGATGTTTTGTTGTTTGATTCAATTTATGCCATTTGGTACTTAAAAAATATACAATAATTTGGCAAAAAAAATAGAACATTCAACAAAAAAATAATTATTCAGTAATAAAATCATTTGGCAATAAAATCATTTAACAATAAAATCATTTGGCAATAAATTATTCAGAAATAAGAAAATTTGACAATAAAATTATTCGGCAAAAAAATATTTAATTTAACAATATTCTATAATAAAAATTATAGCCTTCAAAATAAATTTTTATTATTTAACTATAAAGTTGACAAAATTATTTGGTATTTTATATTTTGATAAAATCAAATTGTATATTTTCAATAAAAAAATTGCATTTGTAATAATAATATTTGGTAAAATTTAATTAATACTTGATAAATTTATTAAAAATGTAAAAAATATTAAATTTAAAATAATTATTTGCTAGTTATTTATTAATTATTCAGTAATTGTTCACTTATTATTTATTAATTATTTGCTTATTATTTACTAAATTTCTTCTCTATTTTTTTATTTGAATCTTTCTGTTTATAATTATTTTTTTCTTTTGTTGATTTTGCTATGGCCTTGTAACTTTCGAAGATTTTATAATGCTGAATTTCTTTTATTTTAGTATGCTTTTTTGTGATTTATACTTCTTGTACTTCTCATAATTTTTCTTTAATTTTCTTCTTTAATATTGCTTATTTGTCAGTTTGATACTTCTTTCTCTCTAAATACATAAGTGATTTTTCATAATTAGATATTCTTTATTTTTTATATTTTTTTACTGATTGTTTATTTTTTTTACTTTGTTCTATTTTTTGCTCTTTATCCTTTGATTTATAAACTCAACTTAGCAAGTTTTCTGGCAGTGTTATATTGTAACAATAAGATTTACTATAGTTTCATTTATAAGTTAATTGAAATAATTGAATTGACTTTAAATATTTGTTTAAATTTTTCAATAAATCTTTTAACTATAAAATAATTAGTAATGAATTAATTATTTAGTATAAAATCATTTATTAAAAAATATCTTATTAAAACATCAACTATAGTAATATACATTTGTTTTTTTCTTATTATTATTTTCTGAATTAGTTTTATTTTCTTCAGCCAAATAAACTTTTGGTTTTTTAACTATATTAATCAATTCCTTCCAATATCTTGCAATACTCTTAGACTTTTTGTTAATAAGTAATTGTATACTTTTGATTCTTTATTTTTTTTTTTTTATTATTTGATAAAAATTAATACAAGTAATATAATATAAATATCAATTAATTTTATCTTATTTAATTGACTATTTGCATGTAAACAATAATTGTTTGCATTTAGTTTTTCTGTTTATATCTTTCAATATCTTTCTTTTTGATAATGATGTAAAACACCTAATCAATTGTTCAGTTGCTTTCATGATGGATTAAAATGTGAGTTCATTAATTTTAATAATTCAGATATTAATTTGCATAATATTTTTTTATTTGTATCACTTAAATAAATCTCGTTTGTCCTTAATTAAAATTCTATAGGAATAGTTTTCACCAGAACCTTTATTTTAGCTCTTGCTTTCTTTTCTTTTTTATCTTTAGAAACAGTTTCAAATATTTGGCCATTTCTATTACTTTGTCCTTTTTGACATCTTTATCCTTTTCAACATCTTTATACTTTTTGAAATCTTTACTCTTTTCACATTTTTGAAATCTGAAATTATATATTTAGTTTTAGCTTTAAGCACAGATTCAGGTTGATATTTAGGTTCAGATTGATATTCAAGTTTAGGTTTGTATTCAGGTTTGGATTGATTTTGAGGTTCAGATGTCACTTTTGTAATTTTTATAACTATTATTGGCTGTAATACTGATTTATATAGTTTTAGCTATTCATTTTTCTTTCTTAGATATTCAATATATTTCTTTTATTAATTTGATTTATTGAAAAATATTTTATTTATATGTTCTATTGTAACTAATTGTGTCTCCAAATTGGCATTTGCTTTTTTTAGTTCATTTATCTTTATACATAACCCTTCATTTTCTAAATAAATCGACAAATTAGTAAAAATAGATTTTATAATTTAAAAATAATTTAAATTGTATTTTTTTCTATTTCCTTCCAAGTTCAAGTCACAAACTTCAGTTCAGGAGTTGATACTTGTGCAACTTTAGTTGCTAAGCTGTCAGGTAATATAAAAGATAACCTTCTTTTAAGCAATTTAGCTGCTATTATAAAAATTAAATCTTCAATATTAGGTGTTATTGCATGTTCTTCTAATATAACAGATGAAAATAAATATTGAAATTGTAAAGAATATTCTGAAAGTTATGAAGATAACAGATGTTGTAACTTTCTCTATAAACATTTTTATCAGATAGTTTTTCTTATTGTTTAAACATTTTAGCAAAAATTAAATTAATAAAGATATTTATATAAAATTTTATATATTGTTTTATTATATAATTTGATATTTATTATATTATTGTTTGTATCATTTTTATTATTATAATTTTTATTTGATATTTTTATATTAAAAATTTGTTATAAATTCATTATACTATATTCATTATTAGTTTTATTAAATAAAAATTTGTTATATTATATAAATTTTATATATTATATAAATTTTATATATTATATTAAAATTCATTAACATTTGACAATTTCAGAGTTAAATAATGACTTTTGTTACTTTATATTTAATATTTGTAAATTGAAATGGCAAGAAAGCATTTAATTTTAGCCTTACTTAGTAAAAGTTTAAAAAAAAAAACCTAAAAAAATGAAAGTTATTTGCAACTATAATAAATGCAATGGATTATTTGTTAATCCACAAATAGAATTTTTTCATAAATGAATTCTGATCTATCAAAAAGGTGGTTATTATTTTGGTTACACAAAATTTTTTTTTTGCATAAGCATATTTTTAGCAATTTTCTCTACAGAAAACATATTTACACAAAAAATTCTATGTAACCAAAATAATAACTACCTTTTTGATAGATCAGATCCAAATATTATAAAACAAAAACTAAAAACTTGTCAAATCAAGAATTTACTATTTGGCAAAGAACTAAGAATATTTCACTAAATTGAATTATAGCTTTAAGCAATAATCAACAAAATTCAATACTAAATAATATTAATGTTGAAAATAATAAATTTGAATTTGAAAACTCTTTCCGCTGATCCTTTTGCCAACCCAAAAAACAGACGTTCTCAAAAAACTTTTTGTTTTTATGATAATAAAGTCTATACACTTTCTTTAACAACACTGGTTCCTTAACCAGCAGAGCGAGCAGAAGCTACCACTTGTTTTATTTTTTCTTTTCAAAACACTT
>CAJVPV010000497.1:0-21458 GCA_910591835.1 Acaulospora morrowiae | reverse complement strand
GAAATAAATCAAAGAAATCAAAGAAAAGAAATATATTACAGATATCTCATTTTTCTCAGATTTGTTATTTTTGGGATTATCATTGCATATACTCATGTGACCATGCAATTTCCCTTTCATATTAAACAAGTATTGTTTTTTGATAATTCTGAGGGAGAGCTGGAAATTATAATTTGGCTATTGAGCTTTTTCGAAAGAAGATAATCTTTTGATACTTTTGTTTCAGAGCAACATAGGATTGACCTTTTGTTTTTAAAATCATGCATTAGAGCTATGAGTTTGGATCTGTTATTTAGTTTACACATATTTAGTGTTGAGATGTTAAGTAGATTTTTGATTTGAGAGGTAGCGGATTTAGGGAGACAATAAAGTAAGTTTTGTTTAATGAGTATATAGAGTTAGATGTCATAACCATATTAACATATGAAAGAAACAAGATTGAAACCAGGCTCTGGTAGATCTTCGAAGGCAATATATTCTTCTGGCAATCTGTCAAAGTCATACTTTTTGTATAACTGTGCAATGAGCATTGGCAGGTCCTTATCATCTTTTAAGGGGAATCGGACAATGGACAAGTTTTTTTCATAATCTTTATTGAGCTCTTCCATGGATGGTAGTAGTAGCTTAGGAGCTTGGAACCAATCCTCAGGAATAGTATAGAACTCATACCTCTCATGTAACTTGCACAATGTTGATATGAAATCATCTGAGTGCCAGTTAATAAAATCTTTAATGTCTAGAGTCTTGTCTAAGTCTGTGATTTTGGCGGGAGTTTTTCTTTATTTGTTTGTGAAATGGATAGGTCAATCCACTGAGAACCTAAGGACAAATTGAATTTGAAATCTTTTTGCAGATGTTTGATAAGAGTCTCTGCATCTTTCTTGGATCTTGCTGGGATTGTCATATCAAGCTCATCGAGTAATAGGTTAGGAGAGTAAGAAAGTGGTCTTTTAAACTTGTAAAAGTCAAGTGGTAGGGCTCTTAAGCTATACTCTTTTCTTAGGATTTCGATAAGTTTTCTTATATCTATTGCAATTGGATCATATGAAAAGTATTTTGCTAGATGCTCAGGTAGCAATTTATATGATGCAGGCAATGGAGTTTTGGATGGTAGCAAGTCAAAGAAGGTTTTGGGGAGCTTTGAAGGTACTTCATAAAACTTGGCAAGTTCTTTAACTCTCGCTAATAGTTTCTTGAGATTCTTTCTTTCAATAATAGGAAAGAGATGCTTTGTTTCGTCATTTAAATCCTTTGATTCCTTTGGCAAAGGGGAGAATTTAAAGAAGAATGAGTCTGGAAGCTGGGAAAATTGATAATATGTTTGGAGAACTAAGACTATCGAGGAGAGAAATGATCTTCTTTTGTTTGGTAGTAGGTACAGAAGCTTGATGATTATATTAGAAGGGATACTTTCTGATATACTTGATAGCATTGGGAGTGACTCATAGAGCATTTTTTTGATTAGGTCTAAGAGTTCGATGTAATCTACTGATGCATCACTATCTTTCAAAAAATAGTTGCATCCAAACTTAAGTATCTGAGCAATTTCAAAGTATTTAAATTTGTTGAGGTCTGTAAATCTTAAGCATGCTATAAAGAGAGATGAATTGAGGATCCATCTGATTTTTCTTTTTATTCTTTTGCTAATGTAATCTACGTCATTGTTTTTTTGTAATTATCATATGCTTTTGTTTCCAGAGCTTTGTACTCTTTTTGATGGTTTTCTTTCAGAAGATCATTCTTTGTAAATGACCTAAAGAAAGTCCTGTCTCTAAGGAGAATTTTTGTAAAAATCGCAAAGTAAGGTTCTTGCATAACTGATTCTTTTGGGGTATTCTTGATCTTAAGAAACAGATCTGCTACATCCTGTGCTTTGGTCCTATAGAAAAGCAATTGAGAAGCTAGATCGATAATTGTATTATGCTTACTAATAAAGGATTCATTGATGTTGGCTTTTTGTGGTTTAGAGGAATCATTTATTGGATAACTAAAAGTTGGATCACTTTTCATCAAAATTTCAGTGATTCTTCTTTCTTTGTTACTTGGAGGTGTTATGCATGAGATTTCATTTGAGCTCCTTGCAGATGAGATGCTGGAGGAGTTTTCGAGATCGCTAACAAGGCTAGGCTCTTCATCCAGCCACTCTGGTAGAACCCATGTTCCATTTATGTATTGGGCATGCTCTGATTCTTGATGGTACACTTGATTTGTAACAATATTATTTTGTAAATTGGCCAAATCCTCTTGAATTTGATGGTCAAATTCTATGAGGAAGCTGATATTTCCTATGACAGATAGTTGATCCAGTATTGTCATTGACACATCATTGTCCGAACACAGATTGGTAGATCTAATTGTACTACCTGATTTTTCTTGGCAATCATCTGTGACGACTGCAATGTAAAGATTATCCATTTGCATCATGTCACCTGCATTATGCGTATTATTGGTGTCTGTTGTTGTGATACTATTGTTATGTGTTGCATCTGTGCTGCTTGATACTATAGAAGGTGTATGCATATCACTACTGTGCTTATCCAGATTGGGATTGGTTGTGCTCTGCTGATCAATTGATAGGGATAAACTGCTTGGGGTTTTTTTTGGAATTTGAGATGCTAATTTTTTTCCTGCTGGGTTTGCAAGAAGGTTTTAATTAAAAATTTCTGATTCGTTATCTTGAACTGGTGTATTGGATGGAGTATATGATAATGTGTTCTGTATTTTTTCTAATATGAATTTGTTTTCATTTTTTATAATATTAATTTGACTTCAAAAAAGATGGAATGTATAGTTGAGTTTTTTGTTTAACATGCTCCTTATGATGGTTTTTCTTATGCTGGAGGCATGGTTGTTTCTCTTCAGATAAGAAAAGCAGTTATTAAGATTATTTTGAGTATTGCTTTTCATATTATTAATGGAAAGGGATGCAATAGTATAGGGGTGTAAGAAGGAGTTAGAGTTGGTTGTGGCATGTTTGAACCCAATAAAGGCAATGTCCACTTGTGAAGGGTTGTTATTTTCATTAATATTTGGATTTTGTAAAGGTACAATCCAAAACTTGGGAGTGTTAGTTAGAAGGAAATAGAGATATGTTTTGCTGGTTCAATAATGAGAATATTGTTTGAGTTGGTTTCCTTATAAACTACAGAGAATAGCTGATCATTTGGATTTGAAACTACGATATCCAGAAGGATATAAGAGATATTTGAAGGTTTGCCCTTGGGAGTTGGGCTTCCAAAAGTGCCTGCTGTTTTTTTTCTCCTTAAAATTTTACCTGTTACTATAAAAGAAAATTTTTTAAAAAAAAAGATTTACGGGAAAGAGTTTTTTTTTTTTATATATTGTCAAGTTTTATTAAATATTAAAAAAGTTATTATATAAAATATAATTTTTTAAAAAATTTAAAATTAATTTCAAGCATATATATAAAAAAAAAAATTAAAATTCTATTGAAATTGAAAAATTAAAAGTATTTATTTATTTTTATTTTTCATATTTTTGAATATTATAATATTTTTATTTTTAAATAATATTGTTATAGGAAAAATATAATAGGTAGATAATAGGAAATTATAAGGGTAAGTATATTAGATATAAAAAATATATTAAATATAAAGTGATATATTTAATATAAATAATATATTAGGAATAATATGTATAATAGGTATAAAGTCAAAATATATAAAAATAACTTGGAAATATTTAAAAAATAGGAATAATTAGAATAGGTACTATGCAATAAATAATTAATAAACTGTTTTTATTAATATACTTTGCCTTGTGATTTTATTCCAGTATAATATAGCTAATGGAATTGCTATACAAGAAATAACAAGTTAGAATGCAAGATTGAAGGATTAATCTGCATTAGCATTATAAACTCTGATCAAATTTATATCTCTTTTAAGCAGAACAAAACTCTAATGTTACATGATATAAGATAGATCAAAGTAACTGACTCATTATGATTTTTTTGTAATAATATATACAATATTTTGTTTTTCTTGTATTTTTTATAATTTTAATTTTAAATAAAATTTTTTATAATATATATTATTAAATATATTAAAAGTAGAAGTAGAATTCAAAAAGTATTGAATTGATATCAAAGTAATATCAAAATAGTACTAATTATATAGTAAATTTAATATATGGATTATAATTCACTTATATGAATTTATAATAAATTTAAATATTGAATTGATATCAAAGTGATATCATTAAAAGCCCTAGATAAAATCATAAAAATTTTCATTGATTTTTATAAAAAATAAACAAAAATAAAAATATTTATCATTAATTTATAAATATTTTTTTATGATTTTATTTTTGAATAAATATAAAAAATAAATTGTATTTTAATTTTAAAATAATTAATTAATTCTTCAATTGTATAAATATTTTGTATTATTTTATTTTTAACAAACCATTTTAATAATATTAAATAATTATTAATAATATTTTTTCATAATATTTAATAAAATAGTTGAACAAAAATTTTTTATTATAAATATAATTAAAATAATTAAAATAAAATGTATTAATTCATTAGAAAAGATTTTTGATCTAACTTTAGTAAAAGTTCATAATTCTCTCTAATACAATAGACTCTGTTTAAGGATCCTAATGATTCTGTATTTAATTCCATTTAATTCCAGCTCTTATAATAAATTTAATAGATGGGTTATAATCTACTTATGTTTTTTATATACATGTAAGTCTATATAAGTCTATGCAATTTCAATTTTTGGGACTATAACTCTGTTGCATAAAGAATACTTTAGCCTGAAACTATTCCAATTTGGCACTTGCTTAAAAGAAGAGAAATCAATAAAAAAAAATCTAAAGTCACATGTGGTAACAAAGAGTATAGTATCTTCTTTAAGGTTTCAGGTAAAAAATATTGAACGGATTATTTGAGTATTCTAATCAATCCTAAAAGGTATATATTTCAAATAACAATGCCAGGATCTAAATTATGTTAGATAGTTTAAAATTAGTAATAAGATTTTTATCCCTTAAAGATTTCACTTGATGTATTAAATTATCTTCTTGATAATAAAATTGATATAACTGAGTAATACTATAGGTAGAAGAGCAGATTAACTTAAATAAACCTTTATAATCATATAATTGAATATAAATAACTCAATAAAAAATACATGTGCTATTAGTACTCTTTACCTGAAAAATAAAAAATAAAATGTATTAATTTAACAAAACAAAAATATGATTTATAATTAGATTAGAAACAAATTTTATTAAATTGGAATATTAGAATATTAAAAAGTTTTTTAATACAATTAGTTACAATAAGAAATTATTTTAAAATTTTTGAAAATAATTAAAATATTATATTTAAATTAAATTATTTTATTTTTATAAAAAACAACAAATTACTAAAAAAAAATTGTTTTTTTATAAAAATCTTTTATTGTTTTTATTGAATTACTATTAATTTTAAAATTTTCTTTAAATTCATAATAACAATGTAAGATTTAATTGTTACTAATTCAAAAAAATTTTATAAATCTTATATTATTAAATTTTAAAATAAAGATGTTATTTATAAAAATTAATTTCAATTTGTAATTAATTAATAATAAAATTATTTTTCTATTATTTAAATTAATTTATTATAATTTCATTTCTAATTTTTATTTTCCAATACAAATTGAAAAAATATATATATTTTTTTATACTTTTTAAATTTTAAAAACAAAGTTTATAAAATTTATTCAAACATAATTTAAGTTTAAATATTGATTTTTTAATTTAAAATACCTTATTTTTTTAGGTTTTTTAAATAATAAATTATTAAAAAATTATAATTAATAGCAAGATTTTTTAATAATATAAAAGTTTGATAAAAAAATATATAAATGTTAATAAGCAAGAATTTTGTAAAAAAAACTTTAAAATAAATTTAAAAGTTTTTTTTTTTTTGATAAACAGGCATTTAATGCTTTGATTTTTATTAAATATTATATTCAAATCATATACTTAAATAATCTTATACTGTACATGCTAATATTATTACTAACTATAAGTTTAACTATAACTAATTTATCTATATAATTCAAATTATATGAACTTTATACTAGGATAGATCCATATATTGAATGAGATTATACAAAAGATAAAATCCTATAGTGCACATCATCTTAAATAGTCACAAATAATAATTATTTTTAAATTATAATAAAATAATAATATAAAATAAAAAAATAAAAAAAAAGCCATAAGATTTGTTCTTTAACTCTGTTTTTATTAATCTTATGGTTTTGATTTTTTTTAAAAATTAAATTACATTTTATAATAATTTTTAAAATTAATCTAATTTTTAATAATTCTTTTATATTTTAATATTTCGGACATTATTTGTTCATGTGATTTTTAAGTAAGCATGTATATAAATGTATATAATAAGATAATCTAACTTATTTGTTATTATTATGCCTATTAATAAACGTAAAAAAGCAACCCGAAAACGATTTCGCAATGTAAATGGTACATTTGAATCTAAGTTACCTTTTACAAGTAATACTGATTGGGGAGAAGAAGAAGATGGTGGTTGGGATAGTGAAGTTAATGAAGAGTATAATATGCAAAAATGTTTACTCTTACCTTCGCTTGGTTTAAAT
Source organism: Acaulospora morrowiae (assembly GCA_910591835.1). Taxonomy (NCBI): domain Eukaryota; kingdom Fungi; phylum Glomeromycota; class Glomeromycetes; order Diversisporales; family Acaulosporaceae; genus Acaulospora; species Acaulospora morrowiae. The sequence continues at coordinate 14,814 of CAJVPV010000497.1, read as the reverse complement.
TGGGTAAATAATTCCGATTTTGAAAGATCTAAACGTGGTCCTTATGGTACAAAAGGTTAATATACTATATATAATTAATAATTTAAAATAATAAAAAACTATAATATTATATATTTAAAGACCTTTAATAAAAAATATATTTATTATTTGACTTTATTTTAATTACAGGTATTAGTCGTTCTACATGGTATGAAAAATATGGTCCCAACGGTTCTTGGACAAAAGCTGCTATCAATACACCTCACATTAATACTTTCTTTAAGTCTATGAAAGAAGAAAACGATATCAATTCGACTGTACAACATAATGAATCAATTTTAAATAATGTGGAATATATAGAAGATTTAGATGAATTTTCTGATGATGAACATTTACAAAATAAAGCATCGATTGCAGAAAAAATTTCAACACTTGAGAAACAACTTCTTAATATAGATTCAACTTTATCTGCTACAGATTATATTAAGTTTCGTTCCATTTATGAGTATCTTATAAGATTAAAAGCTGATGGAAAAGGAAAGATGAAAGCAAGTAAAGAAGCAGCTAATTTGGTTTATATGGAAGATGGTCCTGCAAGATCAAGAAAAATTCGATTTCTTGCTTCATATTGGTTGAAGAATTCTATACTTCCTTTATCACAGCAAGGTAAATTTCAGAAAACTACTCGTCTAATTGATGATGAAGGAATTGCAGAAGAATGCAAAGTTTGGATTCGAACAAATAGTAGAAAAAATGGAATTACTCCAGCAAATTTCAAAATATTTGTTGATACTGTTCTTTTTCCACGACATGGAATATCCAATAAAAAAACTATTAGTTTAAGTACTGCTGAACGATGGCTACATATTCTTGGTCTTACATTTCAACAATATCATAAAGGCTTATATTTTGATGGTCATGAACGAGAAGATGTAGTTCAATATCGAAATATTTTTTTAAAGCAAATGGAAACATACGAAATAAAAATGACAAAATATACTGGTTCTAATATGGATATTAAAATTGAACCATTACTTCAGCCACATGAACAAGAAATTATTCTTATCGTTCATGATGAATCTATTTTTTATTCAAATGATGGCAAAAGAGGTATTTGGGTACAAGATGATAAAATGCCATTGCGTACAAAAGGAAATGGAAAATCTTTAATGGTAAGTGAGTTTCTTTCAGAAGCTTGTGGACGTCTTTCTCTTACATCTATGGAAAAATCTATATATCCTGATGTACCTGAAAATGCACGTATTATTCTTAAGCCAGGAAAAAATGCCGAAGGTTATTGGACAATGGAACACCTTATTGAACAAGTCAAATATCGAGCTATTCCAATTTTTGAAGCCAAATTTCCCAATGCCAAAGCACTTTTTATGTTTGACAACTCCTCTAATCACGGTTCATTTCTTCCTGATGCACTTGTTGCAAGCAAAATGAATAAAGGTCCTGGTGGAAAACAACCTAAGATGCGAAAAACATTTTGGGGACCAAATCATACTATGCAACTTATGGTGTGGCCTGATAATTATTCTGATCCCAAACTTTGTGGTCAACCAAAGGGAATTAAACAAGTATTGCAAGAGCGTAATTTGTGGAAAGAAAAAATGAATCTTAAATGCAAATTGTGTACAACAAAAGTAGAAGATGAAACGCGAATAGATTGTTGTGCTGTACGTGTAATGTCACTTCAGCCGGATTTTTTAGCACAAAAGCCTGGTTTAGTTGAAATTATTGAACAAGCTGGACATTTATGTATTTTTTTACCAAAATTTCATTGCGAATTGAATTTTATTGAAATGTATTGGGGTGCAGTAAAAAGATATACTAGAGAGCACTGTAATTATTCTTGGGCGGAATTACCTGATACAGTTGAATTAGCTTTAGATACAGTTGATCTTGCAACCATTCGACGGTTTTCCAGAAAATCTTTTCGTTATATGAGCTTATATAGAGCAAATGTAACCGGCAAATTAGCTGAATATGCATGTAAGAAATTCAAATCTCATAGACGTGTTCCACAAGATAAATTAGAACAATTTTTAGCTACACTTTAATATAAAGGGGTTTCTTTTTTAATAAAGTTTTTATAACTATCCATATAAGAACAAGTATAATACAATATATATAATTTAAATTATCGTAACAATTACTTATAAAATACATAAACTATATGGGTAATTATTTTTGAAGGCAGCAAAAATGCTAGATATGATTTTTTTCGGTCCCTACTTTTAAACAATACATATATAATGTAAATTTTAGGATCACAATTATAGTGACTGAAAAATCCCTGTCCGCCTTCGAAAAGAATTACCCAGATTTCTAATATTCACATTAGCATTTATAACAACTTTAACGAAATTTCCTACATAATTATGTCAATGAAGAAATATTTGATTTTAGAATATATAGATTATTACATAAAACTTCCAGATTACTTAAATTTAATACCAATTTATAACCATTCATAAGCTTTTTGCAATCCAATTCTATTTCAATAAAGTCCAATAAAAATAAACATCGCATTAGTATGACCCATCTCAAATACTTCATGTTTATTCTTTTTCATAAAGTAAAAATAGCCAACACCAAATATACCTTCGGGAGTATCCATTTCGACCGATTTTTAATAATATTCGTTATTCTTTACAACTCTATTTCAATAGAGATAACAATCGGGTGACTATAAAAAAATTAAAAAAAAAAAAAATTTTAATCATAAGTTTGGCAGAAGAACAGAAGATATAATAATACATCTTTAATTACGATTAAGCAAATTATTAAATTTTACATACGTTAGTATAAATTAAATTTCATCATTGGAATCCGAAGTTTTGCATCAATTTACCACATAGCAGCCTGTTCATAAGCCTCTTCTTCTCAAGTTGAATAGCCCAAGAACAATACAACTTTGACATTACCGAGTCTTCAGGAATAAGCCGCAGTTTTGTGAGTGCACGAGTCCACTGTATAAATAAAAATTGATAATTAAGTTTTCGTTTGATCATAAATTAGAATCTTTCACTTACCGGTACTCAGCTTTATGATAGGTGTCAATAGCCTGATAAATCTTCCCACACGCTAAACAACACATAACCGCCCGTAGCGATCATTTTTTGTTGCAAGCTTCTCCCCATTAAAGATTGCCATATTTGCATGATCGAAATGCAATATTAAGGGATCTTACGCCGAACAGGTGTTGTTGTACTCAATTGTAGTAATTATTCAATTTCTTGTTCTTCTTTGATGTCGAATATCTACCCTGCGATTGGGATCGATGGGTAAGGTTGTTTTTGCATGCGAAGATGTGGATATACTCATGTCAGCCGTTGATATAATGACCTGATTTGGGTTTAATGTTGGGGGAGGTTTGTGCCTGTTTTTGTAATAATTATTGTTGATCGACATAACGGCATTAATGGTTTCCGCAAGTATAATAATAAACAGATATTTTTACTGTAATAATAAAAATACCAGTCGAAGCTTCACAAACATTTTCAGATAGTCTCTAGCCAAAACACATTGCGTCATCTCCACCCGTGAAAACCAAATTTTCATCATAGAAACTCCATGCAGAACACAATATCCGTCCGTGATGACAATAAAATACAGACATGGGAACGCCTTTCCCTAAATTCTATATCTAGTATATTGAAATTAAAATTTTGGTAAGAAAGAATACTTTGTCACCTACGCTACGACTCAAATCAGATACTTACAATAGCCATCCCATCAGAAGACGTTAAAATTGTTACTATCCATCGGGCATTTCGAGAACTTTTTTGCATGATGGCATTAGAACGGAAACTATACTGAAAGAGTGTATGTTGATGATTATTGAATAATTCGATCACAAAATCACTAAAATTAGGGATGTCAAAAGCGCTGCTTATGTATCCCACTTCTTTATCACTGAAACTATACTCTCTTTGCAATCCTCTGCTTCGGTGTGGTGCTAAACCAATACAGTCAGAAAATGTAAATTCGTACTCTAGTCAGTAAACGTCGCAAAAAAATGCATTGTTATGGAATAGGCAGTTTATTCAACGTGGTGTTCTCTATTCTGACAACAGATTCGAACTATTCTCTCCTCTCTCCATTGTTCCTCTACTCAACCCAAACGTATCGCCGCTTATTAGCCCTTTCAAACGGGTTTACGTATAACCTAACCCTTGCTACGACTCTGCTCTATGTTCCAACCCCAATGCATGTCGTAATGCATTCGAACTATTCTCTGCGGTACCACCTCCATATAAACTAGCTCCTCTGCCATTTACTAAGCTCTATTCTATACTCCTCCCAATACCTGTGTTTGTAATGCATTCGAACTATTCTCTGCATTACCGCCTCCATTACTGCTACGAACCCCGCAATGTCTCTACGACATAGCTCTGCCCCAACTAATAATGCCCAACTGCCCTCTTGCAATATAGCAAACCAGTAACGGTATTCAAACTACTCATTTTGTTCGTTTTACCGGTTGATATCAAATTTTCTGAGTTTGCAAATCATGAATCATGATCTTATAATTATCGGAACCGGACTCAAGCAAAAAAGAATTTTTAGTTTTATCTGGTGAAAGAGAATAATTTATAAAAGAGCACATTAATTGTAAGGAAAAGAAAAAAGATTTTTAAATATGCAAACCTAGAGGGTACCAATTCAGTTTACAGAATCAAGGATAACGCAACTACAATATAGAGCGAGTTCTTATTATAAATTGATTATAGTTTTATATGAGATCAATCACGTGTATACTTTGTGTAACTCTATTTTAAAATTCGGACTTTTTACAAAATGTGATCACTTAAGATGACGTGCACTGTAGAACAGATATTAGATGTCAAGTGGGAATAATATAATTATGTTATTCCCACTTAGCTTAGGTTATAATGTGGCCTATATCATAATTTTGGCCACATTGGTGTGTGGCCAATTTCATAATTTTGGCCACATTAGTGTGTGGCCGATTTCATAATTTTGGCCACATTAGTGTGTGGCCGATTTCTGTCATCAGATCACATATGACACAATGTATATCAATTTGGCAATCGTGGTTGATTTTAAAACTAAGATGCTCCCCGAGGTAGGTTATGCTAGTTGGTAGATGACTACTCTATATAATGTTTTAAAGCTTCTATATTTTTAAATTCGTTATTTAAAATTGTATAGTATATAGTAACTATATTTGATTTCAAATGTAAGAAGCTTCCCGAAATAGGTTATGGGCATCAAGTGGGATCCCCAGGTCATTCCCTATCAGTCATGTGTCGTAACGACAGAAATATGACACCATTGTCAGTGTCATATGTATCGTGATCCAATTTTTATAACACGGACTCCCTAGCCGGCCCTAGTAGCAAGATATATGTTTACATACCTTGTCTCATTAAAGTATGCCAAATTTCTGTCACCAGTTGACTCCGGTTGTCTCCAGATAAAAAAATAACTGGTGGGGGATCTGGTGACACTTTCTTGAAAGTTTTGGCTTGTTTTATTTCTTTCTTGATTACTTTTTTATATATGTCACTAGTTACTCTAGTTAGAAGAGTATATTTATAAAGGAAAAAACAAAACTCATCCTATGGTATACCTTTGATATATACTTGATACATATACGATATACCTGATATACGCATATACTCGATACATACAGTATATGATATATGCTATATACCTGATATATGCTATATATATGTTACATATATATACCTTCGATATATACTCTATACATATACCTATCTTTAGTTAATATATATAACATATGTTACATATGATCTATACCTATAGAAAAAAAAGAAAAAAAGTAAGAACACTCGAGCGAAACTAGTGACACTAGTATCATTGGTGATGCCCATTGAGAACTGTTTTTTTTGAGCTTAAATTTCTAAGAAACCCTATTACTATCAATTTTTTTCTGGTGACAAACTAGTTGACACTAGTGACAACCATACATGTGGTCGTATTACCATAAAAGGAAATTTGATCGACAATACGATTCCGAATTAAATACGAATTCCAATTATTTACTATATATTATTTAGTAATTCTACCATAATACGGTTTTTGAAAAATGATAGAATTCAATTCCACCACATGTATAGTGACAACTAGTGACGTTTTTTTGAGATCAGCTATGTATTTTTTCTATGCCTTAGCATGAGCTCCGCTCTACCATCCCGATACCATTTTGTGCCATCTTCTTCAGCCTTTTTCAGTGATAGTGAGCTTTAACATGACATTTATCCGCATGCAAATTACACAAGCTATACTCAGAAGCAGTTGGTTTACCACATTCTAAGCAGGGGACATGTTGACGCCTTTTCCAGTAATAGCACATCCTTCTGGTCGATAGCAAGGCCGTTCGCAGGCTTTTCCTTTATTAGAAAGATATTGACAAAGATAAATACCCGTCATTACTAATTATTATTTTTTTGTAACTCGTTAGTAATACTATCTTAGGTAAAACTAATTAATATTTTCAAATTAAACTTTTTTCTTAGGTTAATATATCAAAATTGTAAAATATCCTTAGCTATCATGAGTACCCAAAAAATCCAAAAAAATATCGATCATGCACCAGTAGAGGTGGTAGCAGTACCTTCTCGACCAGAGAGCCTGGAAATCACTGAAAATTTTGAACCAGAGGTAGAGGAAGAAAATAGCGGGGCGTTCTACCACCAGGGGCTTAAAGCCTTTCCTCAATCACAGATTTCGGAAAGTGAAGAGGTGAAGCAAATACTGAGATATTCTGGTAAAGACTATTTACTAGGCATCCCTACTCGCAATGATATAGTCGCAGAAAATGATGAGAGGCTGATGATGATTCTTGAAAATGCTTTAGCCAATCACAGAGATGTACCATTTATGCCTGTTGATATAGAGGAATCGAATGAATATATTAACCACATTCCTCATTACGTTTTACGACTGTATGGACCACTCATTAATGGTCAGAAAGCAGTAGTAACAATTACTGGCATTAAGGTTTTCTTTGACATCCATGTTCCCGACAATAAAGATGTCAGGTTTTTCGAGTCCGAAATTAAAACCATTTTCGCCAACGAAAAAGATGAAGAAAAAACCGTAGATGTAAGTAAAATTCGAATAGAGCATATAAAAGCATTCCCTATCTGTGGTTACCATATGGAAAAAAAGATATATCTTCGTGTTTTTATACCAAATACTTTTCAGAGAAAAATTGCTCTAAATATTATTCGAAATTATAAATCTGAAAAGCAGAGCTCTTTGATTTTGAAAACCATATCAGATGACCGTAGTGCTTATTATCGCAAGGTTGCTCGCGAATATGGAATTTCTTTATCGGGGTGGGGAATGATAAGCAATTACAATTATGATAAACGTTGTCCTCTTTGTTCATATGCTTTTTGGGTTTCTATAAATAATTTCCAACCAATGGAAGACTCATTAAACATACGCAACTTATTTCCCACTTTAGCTATAACACACGATCACACCCTAGTATTAACATGGGATATAGAAACCCATACAGAACGTGGAATAGATTAATTACCCTGTCCATGGCATCTAGAGGGCAATGTATTTATGATTTGTATGACTATTCATTGGAAAGATGACCCTACCCCACTGAAGCAGATTTGTATTGTTGATGTAGAAACCACATCAGATCCAAATTGGATAACAATCGTTTGTGAAAATCAGACGAATTTACTGAAGGCATTCGCACTATGTTGGCGAGCACTAGCACCTGATATTCAGATAGGTTTCAATGATTCGGACTACGATTGGCCTTTTATTGTGGAAAAAGCCAAGCAACTGAACATTCTTGATTGGATGTGGTTGCAAATGTTTGCAAATATACGGAAAAGTACAGCCGAACAAATCTTACGCTGGAATTATTATGGAAAAATCGGAAAACATTCGGCCCCTAAGAGACACTCTTCGAGTATCAAAGAAAAGACATATGGAGACTTGCCAAGCGAGGAGGCTTTCGCCTCTGAGGAAGAAGGTTTTAGTCGGCAAGAAATAAAAATTAAAATTGGTCCGGAGGAGTTTTTTATTTCGTCTTTCCTAAAGTTACTGGGATGTGTACCTATTGATGTCCATGCATGTTTCAAAAAATTATATCCACGATCTGAAGTGCAAAAGGGAAGCTTACTCAAGTTTTACTTAAAAATGTGTGATCTTGGAGGCAAAATTGATATGCCAATAAACCATATGTGGGATTATTACAAAACAGCAAAAGAAAATGACTCCATAGAATCTGCAAAACATATGCGTAAGGTGGCAGAATATTGTATTATTGATGCTCTACGATGTCAACAGCTTATGGTTAAGCGTAATGTGATAAACAACAATAAAGAAGTTGCATCAATTGCTTATGTTTCTCTATTCGATGCCCATTATCGTGCAAATGGAATAAGGGTATGCAATCTCTTAGGTGCTGAAGCCTGGAAGCAGAATATACTAATTAGTATGATACCACGTAAAGATGTCGAATTTGGAAAATACCCTGGTGCCCATGTATTTTCTCCGGTAAAAGGCCTCAATAATAAGCGCCCAGTTACGGGTTTGGATTTCGCATCATTATATCCATCTATTTTCATGACTTACAACTTTTCCCCCGAAATGATGATATTAAAGGAAAAAACAGCTACCAAACTACAACAGAAAGGAATACGTCTCCATAAAATCGAATTCACATTTAATGGTCGAATATTACAAGCTTGGTTGGTATTACATGAAAACAAGATTGATAAAAAAGGTTTGTATCCGTTGGTTCTGGAAAAACTTCTGAATAAACATAATAAAATGAAGTTCGATCTTGCTATTCTATGTGAGAAAAAGGAGTATATGGAGTTGGTTATCGGTAAAATGAAAGAGAGGAATTTATCATTAACAGATGCTATAGATAATGTCTTGGATAAAACAAAAAATAAAGAACATTCTGCCACGATTAAAACCTTAATTTCTTTTAGTAGAGATTATAAAGTTTTTATAACTGAATATGAATCCATATGTTTTGATTATACCTGTTTGGACTCGAAACAGAAGGCAGTAAAAGTTTATATGAATTCATTTTACGGTGAGACGGGTAATAATCTATCTCCGTTCTTTCTATGCCATATTGCTGGAGCTATTACTTCAGCAGGTCAGTTCAATATTAAGCTTGTTGTGGAATACATACTAAAAAAAGGATATGGGATTCAATATGGTGATATCGATTCATTATATCTCACCTGTCCCGAAGATAATTATAAGAAATGCGATCTGACTTATAGAAACAATTCAATTTCAACACTAGAGTATTGGACCGAAATGGTTAATATTACCATGAAAGTAATGGAGAAATTGCGTAATGAAGTGAATACCTATCTTAGGATAAAAAGTAGGTTAACTTATCTCAAAATGGCTTATGAGGAGATATTATTTCCTGTTGTCTTTACCAGTAAAAAGAAATATTTTGGAATACCACATAAAGATATTTCGAACTTTAAGCCAAAAAAGTTATTTATTAAAGGGATCGATACCGTGAAGCAGGGATAATCAAAACTCTTTATAACTATTGGTGAACGAATTATGTAGAAAGCTATGAAAGTTAAGGATGACCAATCACTCCATAAAATTGTCGAGGATGTTCTCAGAGATACTGTAACAAATTCTAAACAATGGGAGTTTGACCAGTTTATCCAAACTGATGTGTGGAAGCCCAATGTTCAAAATTTAACTGTTCAGCGGTTTATAGAGCGAATGAAAAAAACCTATAAAGATAAGATTCCTAAACCAGGTGAGCGTTTCAGTTATGTAATACCCAAAACTGATATAGATTTTGATTTATCTGATAAAAAGTTAAATCTAACCAAGGGCGACCGAATAGAATTTGTTGATGTGGCAAAGGAACTCGGAAAGGAGATAGACTTATTATATTATCTCCAAAATAAAATTATTGATCTTTGTGCCAGATTTATCAACTATGACGATAGATACCAACCACCGCTTTCTGATAAGATCCAGCAACTCAAAGACTCGGATGAGAAATATAAGCAAATTGATGCGTATTCTCAGAAAAAAGCCAAGAAATGGCTCGAGAGATATGTAGATGGCTTGAGTGGTATTAGTCCCAAAATTATGCTTAATCGTGGATATGCTTACAAACATGCCTACAAGTAAAGATAGATCCCTAAATTATTTGTGAGGACATAATTCAAATGTCCCTTACTATTAAAAATTTTCATTTCTATATTAAGGAATAAAAAAAAACTACCTACAAAGGTTCTTTATAGTTTTAAGTATCTATACAAATCATTTCTGGAATTATGTCCCTATTGAAGTAAAGAGCTAGAAATTATGTCCTCTAGGGAACATGGACGTAAAGGGATGTAAATTTTATATGCTAAATACTTTAGGGACCTATCTTTACCTACAAGAATGCAATCAAAACTGCACAATCTATATTACATCAGAAGATAGGTAATACCTACGAGATATTTCATGGGAAATGGCTTAATTTTGAGGATTTTAAGACAACTAATACTGTTGAAAGATTATGGAAAAGGTTCGTAGAGTATGCCGGAGTGTATACTGAAAACGATAAACTCTTGATAAGTGAAGAGATAAAAAAAGCCATATGCTCTGATTTTACGAAACACCTAAATGCACTTATCCCAATTATCGAAAAATATGATACCTATTTTCATCAATTAGTATACCACATGCAGTATAAAGAACACGTATCAAACCCAGATAAAATTGACGCCCCAGAGACTATGAGAAAAAATGAGATAGTTATCGAGCAACCTATTATATCCAATATAATGAAAGCTGATCAACTGGTACTCGACAGTTTTCTAAATATATGGTATAAGGCAGTCGACTCAATATAAATATAACACAATATCTATGAGGCTATACAATAAATATTTTTTCGTACATAAATAATATCCAAGTTTAAATAGATGTTCGCCTGATCCACATATCCCGTAATCGATCACTTTTTTTATGATCCTTTAGAGTCACTCCTTCGGGCCTGTGAAGCAATGGTGCTTCAAATCTATATATATTCCATGTATATCTTACAATCCATACAATCACAATAATTAACAGAGCAAGAAAAATATATATCGATAGTGGTGACATTAAAGTGCTTGCCACAGCAGGAAAAGGCAAAGCCTTGGGACCAGGTCTCATATGGGTATTCGATTTAATCAAAGATGACATATTATCCTCACTAATTTTGCTAATGCTAGTTTTATCGCTTACCTTGAGGTTAATCTCGGTATCATTTTTTGATAGTTCAGTAATCTCACCATCGATTTTTTCTATGTGCCTTGGCACTAGCTTCGCTATTGGATCCATATTTTTTCTGCATACTAAATATTTACTGAGATCAGTACTATCCAAAGATATATTATCAGACTTAGTAATATTTTTTTCGTCATTCCCACCAACTATGGCTTTCGATATAGCCTCCGTTTTCAGATGTTCAAGCTCACTAATCTTTGAAGCCAACTCTTGTTCTAATTCAGCTATTTTAGATTTAAGCAACATGATCTCAGTTTCTTTTTTCGATGAATTGCTTTGAATCAAAATCATATCTTTCTGGGCTAAAGACAACTTACCCTCCAATATCTTGATTATAGACTCGAGTGATTTGATTTTCTTGGATTTTATATCATTCTCAGCTTTGAACTTTGCAAGAGAAATGTCTTTATTAATAATTTCAATCTGTAGAGTCCTAACTTCATCAATGGTTTCGAGATCATGAGTACGTAATTTCTGGATCTCAGTATTAGCATCTCCTAGTTTCTGACTCCACTTATTCCTTTCCCGATCCCACTTATCCCTCTCCCGGTTAAAATCTTTTTCTTGTTTTTCATACTTATCCTGCAATTTAGCATTATAATTATACACTTTAGAAGAATGTTGGAGAATTTGATGTATTTCCTTCTCGAGATCTTTTATATGGATCATATCCAATATAGATAATATAATAAAAAATACAGATATTGTATATTATGTGTACTATATGTACTATGCATACTACATGTACTAGTTATCCATATTATAAATACTATACATATTACATATATTATACGTACTAATTATTTAAAAAAAAAATATTATTAATATTACTAATATTACGGATATTACGGATATTACGCATATTATAGGTATTACATGTATTACACATAAAAAATAACATGGCTAAACGTATGCGATCCGATGCAGTTCGATTATCTTCAGAAGATTATAAGTTTATTATGCAATATCGAGATGAAAAACCTAAATCTGACATTTTAAAGAAGTTAAGAGAAAGATATCCTATGACAAATAACCGTGGCATCAACCTATATCAAATTCAATGGTATCTATAAGACAGGATTTATCTATACCCGAATCGCACTTACCAGATGTTAATCAAGTTAATATAGCTAAAAATTCTAGTTCCTTTGAAGTTGCTTCCAGCAATAAGTAGAGCTCGGTACTTCTAACACATCAAATCGATGAAAATACTTTGCATTTGGATTCTATTGTTACTTCTGATAAGCGGGTTAAAAATAGAAAACCAAGATCTAGGGGTATAGTCCCATTGCAAAGCAATAAATTTGTACTAATTTCTGATTCATCTAATAGCGGAACTAGTATCAAGGCACATATTGTCAATAAAAGTGATATACCCAATACCCTAACAAAAAAAGCAGAAAAAGATGACCTATATATTTTAATTGAACGTGATTGTAAAGAATCAGAAGTAGTCGAACGTGAATCGGAAAGAATTTTAAATCTCAATTAATCTATCTTTGCTTTTTCTAGAGTGTTTTGTAATCCATATAATATATCACTATTGGCAACCTCCTTGGACTTATTTATATGAAGTTGTAATTTTTTATTGAATTCGATTAATCTAACCTTGGATTCGAGTACCTCATATAGCAATTTTTCTAACCTTGGATTCGAGTACCTCATATAGCAATTTTTCTAACTCCTTATAGCTCATGCATTTTTTTTTTATTTCAGAGAAATGGCACTTTATATCTAGCACCTTTGGTACTTGCTTCGCTAAAGTTAAATTGTCAGAATCAAGGCTAAAACCCGCAGGAGCACACAGCTCTTTACTATCTGTCTTCTGTGAAATTTGATCAGATACTAAAGGTCTATCATCTTGAGTTGCAATTACACAGTTTATTTCGAGCTTGTTCTTCACCTTATGCATATAAAAAACTCCTTACCATCACATACAAGTTTTAATTCACGCCTTGATGCAAGTAGATCATAATCATATTTATCTAGAAGTGTATTGGGTAAAATTAACATTGGTTTACGATACTTAACTACTGCAAAATCAGAATATATAGTGCATCCCAGAGCAAAAGTTACAGGAACATTACAAATAATCCCAATAGATTCGATAGGGATGGTAGCAATTCCACTAAGATCATGTTTTTCCTTTGTATCAATTACCAACTTTGCATGCTTGGCGATATCCTCAGTCATAATTGGAAAATTAGTACAAGAATCAAAACCGGCAGCTGGAATTACCAGGCGTTTAATTTTACATCTTACAGTTGCAACATCTGTAGCTGGATCCTTTCTCTGAACAAAATCTATTTCCATAGGATTATCTATAGTCTCTTCCTCTGACTCAGATATTTCCGGAACCGGTTCTTGATAATTTGTAAAATCCAAATTTGTAATAGGTGGAACTATATTATTTGTAGAAGTTTTAGTAAAACTAGCATCTTTGGTACTTGTTATGCTAAAGATATTGTTTTTAATCATTTCTATTATATCTGGATCATTAAACATATCTAAAATCGTTTTTCAGATCTGTTTATCAATGATTGTATCTAAACTCTTTTGTACTTTATTAGAGATAGACCTATCTTTTTTCATTTTTTGTAATTTGGACTTCTTCTTAGATGCCGATTTACTCTTCTGCTTTACTTTTTTTTTAAATGTGTGATATTGACATTTATATCAGCTTCAGCTTCAGATTCAGATTCAGATGAAGTTTCCTCAGAATCAGAATTATTATCTGAAGAATCATTATCAGAAGAGTTTGTATTTGAACTAGAGTCAGAATCCACAACAACCTTATTGATATTACCACTCTTTTTGGATCTATTCTTAGAGCTTTTTTTTCGAGTACAGTTGCGAGAGTTATGTCCAGTCCTATTATATTTTGAGCAATGGCGTTGTGATTTCATAGCTTTTTTAACAGCTCTGGCTGCATGTAAATTTAATTGTTTTTGCGTAAGATTGGCCAGTTCTTCATCAGAATCGACTTCATCATTTTTTATTACCGGTTTTGGAGGTAAAACAGGTTTAGGGATAGGAACGAATTCTGGAATTTCTTCAGTAATCCATTGTAAAAATCTACTAATATTTGTATCCTGTACAGTCTGATATGTTCCTGGAGGTTGTGATCCATAGTAAGGTTTAGACGGTTGTATTTGCTGAGAAACAGGTTGTGAAGAAATAGGCTGGGATTGTATGGATGCTATTGCATTTTTTATTAAATTTTCAACTTCAGTTTTAGATATTCCTGATTTGTTAGCATTTTCATAAGGGTTGGCGGCAGGGAAAATAGGAAAAGAAGATGGTGCACTTGCTTGAGATAATGTAAATTTTTCTGCTTCAGCCAATGCTTCTGCAATATTATTTTGTGTATCATTAAATTTGGCCATCATACGAATATTGTATTGATTCATAGGAGATAATCCACGAATAAATTGCTCTCTTTGTTGTTCGGAAGTCATTTCAACAAGTTTACCTATCTTTTTGATTCTAGCGGAAAATTGCTCAACTGTCATATTTCCTTGCACAAGTTGACCAAAAACT